>JAEUWK010000272.1:0-82293 GCA_018524425.1 Podaxis sp. AQ795752 | reverse complement strand
CAAGGAGCTGATACAACATATGAAACACTGTGATCACTCAGCACCTCTAAATATAGATGAAAACATGTAGATGAAACCATAACAGTTGGAGGGTTGGGTGCTCATAAGGGAATGGATCTTATCCCTAGGTAAGGGACACTAGAAGTGATACAAAGTTCTCCTTCTCCTTATTGCCAGATATGTTGAGCTTCAACATTTGTTCAGTGACCATAACTAGAATGCTGGTGAAATGGTCATTGGTGTCAGTAGTGAGGTAGTCATTGGCATTGTAGAGAATGATGTGAATATGCTGGTTCATTTGGGTAGCTTGCTCAAAACCTTTGGCTGAATTGATGACTTAGGGGATGATGGTCTGTACTGCCTTGGAGAATAGCTGGACTGCCTCTCACATGTCAGTATATACTTGACAGAAGCAAATGATGTCTTGGACAAGCTGTAAGTGTTTCTTAAACTTCTTGGTGGGATTGTTATCTGTGAGCTATTACTCAATGTTGGTGATGAGGATGTCAATAGGAGAGAAAGTGGGGACAAAGGGTTAGGTGGATTGGTTGGCATTCATGTTTATGCTTTGGGTCTCATGGGGTGTTGTTGTACTGCTGTTGCTTAAAGTTGTTGATTACTTTCCCTTTTTATAGGTTTTGCTTCAGAAAACCTTTGGAGATAATCCTGCAGTGCTTCTTGGGCATTACCAAGTGCTGATTCAGCTATCCATGTATCATGTTCATTGTTATACCCTTTCCAATGTATGAGAAACTACATTCCTCAGCTTTTCCTACAATGTCCTTGGATTTCTTCCACTTTATATTTTTCTTCCCCATTTATTAGTTCAGGTGGTGGTGGCAGCTCAGTCTGTTGGTTCATAAACTTTGGTGGCCAGTGTGGCATTAGTAATGCTTTGCTGAACATGTTGTAGATGACCCATCCTTCTGGCAACTCCAGTTGGTATGCTTCCCTCCCCACCTTCTTAAGTATCTTGAATGATCCATAGCATTTGTGATCCAGTCTCTTTGTCAGCTGATTGGTTGCTATATTTATCCCCTCAAGCCACACCTGGGCACCCTCTTTGTATTTCCTGCTTGACATTCTCCCTTTGTCACATTGCTTTATTATATCATGCCTTTTGTTCTCCAATAGTTTTCTGGTCTATGACCAGCAGGTTGTAAGCTTCTTGAGAAACTCCATGATTGATGGTGTTGGTGAGTCAATCATTATGTCTCCCTTCCAAGGATGTCTTCCATAATTCAGGAAGAATGGTGTCTTTCCTGTGCTACTATAAACTTTGTTGTTGTGCTGGAACTCTGCTGTGGATAGCTATTCTTCCCAATCATCTTATATATAGTTGATGTATGCCTGTAGGAAGGTTTTGATTTTCTGGTTGACATGCTCTGTTTGACCATCTGTTTAGGGGTGGTAGGCTGTTAATAGTCTCTGCTCTGTTCCTGTCACCTTGCACAGGTTCTTCATGAAGGCTGTGGCCCCCTGTGATAATCTTCCATGGGACTCCATGGAGCTTCTAGATGTGATCTTGATATATCTTTGCTAATCCTATAAAGTCAAGGTTGATATTTGTTGTAAACAGTTGGACTATCTTTGTGAATCTGTCAACTATGACCAGGATTGTATTTGCTCCATTTGACTTTGGCAATGGTCTGATCATATTGATAGTGATTTTGTGCCATGGCTTCTTGGATGTTTCAAGGGAGTGTAGTGGAGCTGCCTTCTTCTGTCAGATTGCTTTGTTCCTCTGACAGCTATTGCATCCTTGCACATAGGCTTTGACATCAGTCTTCATGGCTAGCCAATAATAGTTCCATTTGATAAGCTTCATCATCCTGTGGATCCTGGGATGTCCAATATCAGGTGGGTCATGATATCCTCTCATGATCTTGCTTCATATGCCCTTGTGGTTTGGCACATAGATTTTGCCATCTTGATATATGATCCCATTTTGTTCTTCTGTCTGTTCTGGTTCTTCCTTTAGCCATTTGTTTACTATGGTCTTCTTTCTCCCCTCTTTGATGTCTCATAGTAGCTTTTCATCTTGTTTGACTTTGAATAGCTCTTGCCCTATGATAACTTCTTTGGCAATTGTCTTCTCCTAATATAGTCATTGCTGGAACAATGTTTCCTTGAGTACTGTGACCTCCTTGTCTTCTTTGATTTCTCTGAGATGCATGATTTGTAATAGGATGTCTGCCTTGGTGTTTGTCTTTCCTGGTATATGTTTCAGCATGAAATTGTATTCTTGCAACTTCAAGTGCCACTGCATTTGTCTGGCATTAATTTACTGGGGTGACTGGAAGTATTTGAGGTTCTTGTGATTGGTCCATATTTCAAAGGGTTCCCTTACTTCTAGTAGGTATTGTCTTCATGTCTTTAGTGCCTCAATGATTGCTAGGAGTTCCCTGTTGTATATCTTGTAGTTGTGTTTGGCTGGAGAAAGAGTTTTGGAAAGAAATGTAGTGGGATGCCATTTTCCAGCTTGTTCTTGTGAGAAAACTCCTCCTATCACATGCTTTGATGTGTCAACCTCTACTTAAAACTTCCCATTGTCTTGTGGAAGTGCCAGTACTAGTTTTTCTATTATTTGTTGCTTCAGTTTTTCAAATGCCTTTTGTTAAGTTTCTCCCTATTCCCATGGTTGTCCTTCTTTCAGTTTGTGGAGGGGTGCTGCAACATCACTGAATTCCTTGATAAACTGTTGGTAGAAGTCTGTAAATCCTAGGAAGCTTTCAATGTCTTTGATTGTGTTTGGGGTAGGCCAATTCTGGACTGCTGTGACCTTTTCTTCTTCCATCTTAGCCTTTCCATCTCCTACCATCATTCTCAATATTGGTATCTCCATGGCATTGAACATGCACTTGGATTGCTTGAAGTACAGCTTGTGTTTGTCTGCAATTCTAAGGAAATGTATTGTCCGATTCTCAAGTTCCTACTGGGTTTGTCCTGGGATGATGAAGTCATCTATGTAATTGACCAACACTCCTTCTTGCAACAACTTCCTAAAGATGGTATTCATCATCCTTTGAAATGTGCCTGGAAAGTTATATAGGCCAAAGAACATGACAGTGGGTTTGAATAGTCCTTCATTCATCAAAAATGCTGCCCTCCATTCATCTCCTTCCTTTATGTGTACATTGTTGCAACCCCAAATAATATCTAGTTTGTTGAAGTACTTGGCATCTTTTAATTTGTTGATAATTTCTCTGATCAGGGGCAGTGGCATCTTGTCCTTGACTATAACACTGTTGAGCCTTTGATAATCCTGTACCAGTTGCTTGGACCTATCTTTCTTGGGAATGAAGAAACATAGTGATGTGTAAGGAGATTTTGATACTCAGATTTGTTCTGATGAGAGGTTTTCTTCAATGAACTTGTAGAGTTCTTTTTTTTCCTTGACTATCATTGGGTAAACCTTGGCTGGCAACTCCTGTGGGCTTTCTTCTGTGAGGTTGATTTCATGATCCCACTCTGTGTGCTTGAGTAGCTTGTCAAAGTTCTGCTTGTTGAATAGATATGTGTACTCCCTGATATACTCTGATAGGTCTGCTTCTTTGGTAACATCTGGTGTTTTGTCTTCTGATGCCTGATTTTTATTCCTTCTTAGTCTTGGTATCTTGATGTCTTCATGCCTGATTTTGCATTCCAATAGACACCTTGTGAATTTAATCCAACTATGATTCTAGTCAACCTCAGGGTTATGCTAGATAAGCCAATCATGGCCCAAGAATATGTCCACTGAATCAATGTGTGATACAACTGCTTCTAGTTGTTTCTTGTGTCCATTGATGCCCATCTTTACATGCACTGATCAAAAGTGATGTCACTTACCTAAGCAGTTTTGAGTACTGATTTTTAAATAATAACTTTATTGGCAAATCTACTGCACTTACTTCACTTGGAAATGGCTGTGACTAAGACCTCATATTATCAACTTGACACTCTGACCAAAAACCAAGTCATTGGATATTATTGTGCAACAGGAAATGCAGCCAAAGCTGCTAGAAAAGAAAATATCAATCCTTAGACTGCACAATGCATTGTCAAGCACTTTTTGGAGATGGGATCTACTTGCAACAAACCTTGATCTGGTCGCCCTCGCATCTTAACTGCCCAGGAAGAACATCAAATAGTTTGCACAGTCAGAAACAACTGTTGTAAACTGCTTTGTGAAATCAAGAACATCACAGCATCCTATGTGTCAATTCCTACAATCAGATGGACTTTAGCCAAGTATGGTTATTGACAACAAGTGGCTTGGAGGGTGCCTTGGCTCATGAAATTCCACAAACAAGCTTGTTTACAGTGGGCAAAGTTGTTTAGGAGGTATACAAGAAGAGATTGGGGAAGGGTCATATTTTCAGATGAATGCTATGTCTACCTCAGTCAAGATCATGGCCATATTTATGTCACACATCACTCTGATGAAGTTTTACTTGATGACTGTCTTGTTCCAAGTTTATGCAGTTACTGGTTCAAGTTATGGTATGGGGATATATTATGGATGGGATTAAAGGGCCTCTTATTGCTTTGGACAATCCTGGAGGGAAAGGAGGAGGAATAAATTCAAAGTGATACCAGGAACAGGTTCTTGATGGACCTTTGTTGGATTTTATTAGTGAGGTGAAGGAGAGGATGTCAGGGGACATGCCCCTGTAGGACGCTATCTAGGTATGTGTGCTACATTTTGTATTGTGGTCCCCTCTCTAGGGATCATTGCGGATCAGTGGCCGTACCATCGCCCTCCCTCTTCCACTCTGTCCGTCTTAGGTATAGTATTACATACTTTGATATTGTCATGCGCGCGTTATCGTCTGTCTATATTTAGTAGTGTTTATGTAGGCCAGTCTGTGCGCCGACCGTTTGTACTTATATAGGCGCGGGTCTGGAAACTACGGTTCCCCACCCGAATATCAACTTGGTTCCAGGCACCTTACTCCCCTTACAGAGGAGGGGTCCTGTGATGTTTCTGCAGGATAATACACCAGTCCATTGGAGTAAAAACACATTAAAATGGCTTCAAGACTATGAAATCTGACTTTTTCCATATCCACCACTTTCTCCAGATCTTAATCCAATTGAACCAATTTGGCACAAACTCAAAACCACTCTATGACATCTACCACACCCCCCAACATCATTAGAAGGGCTGAAGGCTGCCATTCTCAATGCCTGGGATAGACTATCCATTGAAACAATCACAAAGTATACCCAAACTATGTCTCATTAAGTTAATGCTGTCATTTCTGTAAGGGGAGGACACACAAGATTTTAATACCTTAGATACATTCAGAGCATCATATACCTTATATATATTAATATATACTATTTTATAATAATTTGTTTCAAATAATACACAGCTTTCTTTTGCTACAACAATTTTTCTTGAGTGTGGGAAAGTGATGTAAGTGACATCACTTTTGATCAGCACATGTAGTTCCATGTATTCTGTGATATGCTGCCCTTTGTTATGAGTTCCATCTGCATTGTATACTTCAAATGGTTTCTCTAATTTCTTTGTTGATATCTTCTGTTCTTTGACTGCTTTCTTAGAAATGCAGGTGTGGATGCATCCCAAGTCAATCAGGGTCAGGGGTCTCCATTGTGTGTTCTTCAGTGTTTGAATCTTCAGTCTTATGAAGAGTTTTCACACTCCACTTCTTCTTTGAGAAATTGTGTATGATTGTCAAGAAGAAGCTTTAGATACATTGGCTTGAAAGTTTGCACTCACTCTGAGCCTTCAGAAAAACCCTGCTGTGCTAATCCATCCTCATTCTCCTGCTCTTCTTCTATATTCCTAATGTGTGCCCTCCTGGGTGCTCTGCAATTTCTGAAGATGTGGCCTTCTTGTTCATAGTTAAAACATCTTCTGCTTTCTGGCTTCTTGCAATCTTGGGTGATGTGCCCTATGGCATTGCATTTGAAGCATCAGGGTGGTGCCCTGTTATTGGGTGTTGCTTGTCTTCCAATCTCTATTAGTTGCCCAGACCCTCCATAATTGATACTAGTTCCAGTGCATCAGGTATGGGTTTCTACTGCTTCATAACCCAAGCCAATGTTGAGGATTGTGTCCTTCCATTGCTTGTAGGTTGTAGGTCTGAAGTTGATTGGAAATTCCAAAATGGTTTTAATGATGTCTGCATGCATATTTTTCTTGAGTAGGAAGATGGCATGATTGTCATCTGTCTTGGACCTTATCTTTAACACATTAAATTCAATGAGAAAGTCTGCAGTGTGTTTGTTGTTCTGTTGATATGACTCAATTTGCCATTAAGCCTCATTCTGCTGCCCTTCATCCCTGAATGCTGCCTTTACTTCTTCTTGGAATATCTCCCATGTGATCATGTCATTGCTGCTTTCCAACTGGTCAAGCTTCATGCTTGCAAACTGTCCTGCTGTTTTTGCTCTCATCTTAGAGAGTACTACTATGGCCTGCATGTCAGCCTTGGTAATTTTGTTAAACTTCAGGAAAAATGACATAGATCTCTACCAGTCATTAAACTGGCTTCTGGTTTCATTGAAAAATCCTGGGTCAGGAACTAGTGATTTTCCTCCCACCTGCTGTTGCATTTCTTCAGCCATACTGATGTCATCATTTATCTGCTCTGAGTAGTCTCTGTCTTCAAGTCCTGTATTGTCTTCTTCATCTACTAGTTCAGTGATATCTTCTTTGTCTACAGGTTCTGCAAAGTCTTTTTCATCTGTGATATCTTCTTTGTCTGTAGGCTCTGGCTTTTTTGCATTTGCAGGTTTTTCAAGGTCTTCTTCATCTGTTAGTTCTTCTTCATCATTGGTGTGCTTGCTCTTGGTAATGTCTGAGAATTCTACTGCTGATGGCTCTCTGGTCTGTCCTAGACTATATAGTGCTGGTGTTCCCTCTCTGCTATTCCAGAAATTGCTTTTGCTCATGTACTGAGCCTTGCTCTATTCAGAGCTCTGATAATGTGCCTGACTGCACCTGGATATACACCCTTAGCTGGGCCTCCCTTGTTGCAAGGTGAGTAGGTGATACTTTATCAAATGTTATGACCTTTGTTATGCACTCAGGTTGCAACTAAGGCAAAGGCTTGAGGATGAGCAAAGGGGAAAGAACAAGTTGGTAAAGCATAAGGACTACAAGTGCTTTACCTAGGGTTTATATAGTACTTGGAGGGACTAGCTAATAATAGATGAAACAGGGATGAGTCATAGTATAAGTCATGGTAAGTAAGTGGGTGAGTCAGGATAAAGTCATCAAGGGGCTGACACAACATATGAAACATTATGCTAAGTTAGCATATCTAAATATAAGTGAAACCATTAAGACTGTAACATTCCAAATCACTTTCTGCTTGACTACTAATTTCTGGACTTTATCTTGACTGCTAGTATATAAGTAGGACTACCACTTTTGTATTTAGTAGTCAGAATATCAACTTAGGTCTCACTCCCTCCTCTTCTGTCTACCTATTACAAGTCCACTCCTCAATCTGGGCTTGTCATCAGTGAATTGGCTTAAGATAGTTATTACATATTGATTTATATAATTTATCTGAAGAATAAGATGGACTATAGCAGCTAGAGAAATATTTGATTAAGTAAGAAATAACATAAACTTTTTGAAGGTATAACATCATTCACAAAACCTTATATTGCCTTTCTCATCATACACAAAACCTTTTGAGGATATAACATCATTCACAAAACATTTTATTGCCTTTCCTATCAAACACAAAGGTTTTGCTTGGAATATATCACATGCAATCATATTTTGAGGATGTATAGATAAGAATAAGCAAATACTGCTAACAAAAATAGCTTATGAGAATTATCAGATACTGTGAAATAAGACTTAGACTGGTAAGATAAGCTAAAATATGATTTTTTTCATATTTTTCCTAACTAGTCTGGGCTAGAAAATAAATTACATTTTTTAAGCCAATAGCTTGATAGTTTTCCAAGAGTGAACTTTCTCCAGGATGCTTTCAATGAGATCTATCAATTGAGACTACATTCATAAATTTTGAAGAGGTTTGAAATAGTGTCTGCCCCAATAGCAGATAGGTCATATTCAATTACAGCATATTGCTCAGGAAAAAGGTATGATGGCTTAACTTGACAAGGGCTGTGATTCTTCCAAGAGGTTCTAAGTTCAAATCTTAGTCTGACCAACTAACTGGAATATATTCTCTTAGATGGCTAAGTGGCATGATGCCATTCCAGTAAGTCCTAGGTTCAAGCTCTAGACTAGTTAGTTTGTGGTGTCTCTCATTGTTGCTCAATTTACATGTATACATACTTCCAGTATATTGGCTGTCCTTGCATACACTAAAATGATTATACAGTCCCAAATCCTTTTGTACCTTGCAAGATACCTTCCAGATACATGGCATTTTGTGGTTTTTAGTATATTTCAGTATATGTATTGATATTTTTTGGTATGTATAGTTTCAGTCTTTCTGCTGATGGTCCTGTCCTTGTCTGCCTCCATCTGCTCAAGTCTGTAGTTGGTCAAGTGAAGCCACCACAGTATCAGAGGGGTACAATACATAAGTTGAAGCTAAGGCCTCAATCTTAGTCTGTATGCATCCACCCCTGTCCACTCACAGTCTGCCCCTATCTGGAGTCAGCTTCTTAACAGGTGTCAGGACTGGTCTCCATCACACTACCATAGCTTATATCCTCAAAAGATATGAGAAAACTCTTGATCTGTACTTTGTCTGGCCCAAAACTAGATACCCTCAAAAGCTGGATGACTGTGATGTTCAAGCTAGAGCCTGCCTGCTTACTCAAACTGAGGTTTCTAATGCCACTAAGCTTGTAAAAGTGGCCTTTCCTGATGTCCCTCAATAGACTATAGCATGTGCTTTGAAGGAACATGGACTGATTTGCTATGTTTATTAAGCTCAACCCTACATTTCCCTGACCAATCAGAAGAAGTACCTAATATGGGCAATCCAGCCTTGGGATTGGATTATCAACAACTGAAAGAAGGTCATTTTTTCCAATAAATCCAAATTCCTTCTTTTCCAGTCCAATAGTTGTCAATATGCTTGGATGAAACCTGGGCAGGACCCTTGATTTATGAAGAAGAACATTAAGTATGGCATGGGAAATGTGATGGTATGGAGGTGAATTACTAGATCAGAAATAAGAAGGATTCATCAAGTTGAGGAAATTATGTGTGGCCTGGACTATATCAAAATCCTGCAGGAGCCTTATCTTGGGACTCTGAAGGATTATAAAATAAGGGTTTCAGGTCCAAGTGCTCCAATTTTCCAGCAAGATACAGTAACAATCTGAAGCACCATAGCAAGGTTATAAAAGCATTTTTTATCAAAAAACATATCTATTGCTTAGACTGGCCATCATCTAGCCCCAATTTGAATATTATGGAGCATGCACAGGACTAACTGGATTGTCTTATGTGCACTTGTGATGTCCTTCCTTACAACTAGGATAAGCTATTTGCTGCTTTTCAGGAAGAATGAGAGAATATCTCTCAGGACTTATTGGACTGTTTATGGAAGAGCATGCCACATTGTATTTAGGCTATTATTGAAGTTTAAGGTGGTATACAAGGTATTAGGACAATTTACAGTCAGTTCATATGCCTTTCATTCATAAACTGCTTATCTTATGAGATAGGGCATATCCAAAAGAAATGCACATCTACTTTCACACTTTAGCCTTAATTTCACTTTCACTCTTTTGGTTTACATCACACTTGTACCCTATATCATTCCCTACTACCATAGCTACTAAATACATTTAATTTCATGTGGATTGATACTCATTTTGGCTCTGGGGATAGATAACATCAGTATCACATGGGTGTGTAATACTTTTGGATGCCACTGTATCTGGCCTTACTGGGTCTTGTGTCATTATAATATGTCTGCTTATCCCCATTAGAGAGAGAGGTTGGTTCTAAGCCCTTGTAAGTCTTTTCTCAATACACAAAGGCATCTCCCCTGCACTTCAAAATAATTAATATCAGCCCCTTAATAACAATACAGTCATCAAAAGGGTCCTAAATGATAGTAAGGTCATCAAAAAGATCCTAAATGATAGTAGGTGCTCATAATGATGGGTCTATATGATCATGCATCCATAACAGTGGTTTGATATATCATTGTTCCACAGATAATGATAACATGCTAGTCATCTCACCAGCATGCTTTTATCCAGTTAGGGAGTGTCTCACAAGGATGTTTTTTATCTGGTAATTTCAGCACATGAATTCATTTACTTGGTATTCTCAGAGCCAACATTTTCTAAGTATCTAATACATATAAAATGATGTCAGAGTTTTTTAAGGTCTTCAAGTCAGTGATATCTTTTGGATGTTTTTGCTGATGCATCACTCTCATCCAGTGTTCTTTAATTACCTCACCTCAACAATCTTCTTGATGCCAGCCATCATGACCTGTCCTGACACACTGGCATACAAAATAACTGTGATTGATTGACACAACCTCGATCTTTGTGAAATATTCTAGCAAGTGAGATGAGAGAGCTTGCATCAGGTGCCATCATTTGAGGTGCAAACCAACAATGTCCTCATCACGAGTCCACTGAACATCGAGATGTTTCTGAGAATATATGAAACCAGACACCATCCATCGCTCTGTTCATTCTCTCTTTGCCCCCTTCCTTGGAGAGAGGTCTTTTGATCCAGACGTTTCATCAGTAAGCCGCTGGGTTCATTCCTCTCATTTGCACACAAAAATGAAACGAAGGATAGGCTTTATCATGTACTTGGGAACGAGTGAGCTCTCTGGGCCTCTCAGTCCTTTCTGTTGCCCGTTTCTGACCCTGGACCGATTTGAAGGGTCGGACGACCTTGAGATTAACACAGCCCATAGCCGCTTGGTTCTGGCATTCGTTATTATGCAGCTCATTGGAGCTGGGGGACTAGTCGTGATTTTGCTCACAGCACTGATAAGTGAGCGCGTGAAGCGCCATTCGATATGGTATAGCTTCACAGCATCATGGATCTTTTCATGTAATTGTTACTGCCTATTGTTCTTTGCTGGGCAGCAAGTCGGAGATCCTCCAGACGTCACACTATGCAAGATTCAAGCAGCACTCATTTATGCAGCCCCTGCCTTGTAAGTTCATTTTCTCAGACGAGTTCCGTTCCGATTGTGTTTTTTTTTTGGCGTGCAGGACGGCTTGCACTACACTTTCTCTTGTGATTCAGGTGGGTGCCCAGGCGACCTACACCGAAGCAGGATTTAACAAAGTGCCTCTTAACATAGACGCTCCTCGATTTCCGTGCAATTTTGTATACCTCAAAATTCGACTCTCGTCCTATAACCAAACTGATGGTAGGTCGTGAGTCTGCAGAAAAAAATGTTTGACGCAATTCCATCGTCTTCCAGCTGCTAGGGATGCCCTACCTCGTGTGGGGAGTGATTTTTGTCGGTGTCCTGGTGGTAAGTCATCTCATGACAGCTCAAACAAACTGTTCACCTCTTCGTCCTTTAGTTTGTACTACAGCATCCTGAAATCATCCGCCGGTCGCCTACGGGCATGTATTGTAGTTCCAGCCTTCCAAATTTGTGAGTTCTCAGGATTCCTGTAATGCGATGAATAAACTAATGCAGGCATATCGCCACGTTTGAAGATCTCGTATATCATCTAGCATCGTGATGATGGCGACCATAGTGCTCGTATTACTACTCGGTGAGTTTGAATCCAACCTAATTGTCGTACGTTAAGGGGTCGCTTTCGCAGTTGTTTTTGGATATCGTTTTATCTGTAATAGGCACCGAATGCTCAAGGAAAGGGCGGCACTTGCGACACTTCTACGTGTGGTTATTTCCAGTGTTATAGGAGTCGTAGTACTAGGGTGCGTCTGGGTGCTTCTCAAAAGGATGGTAGGATCTCCCTGATGCTCCTCAGGTTATCCTTGATGTTTGTTGTCACGGAGGATCACGGTGGAGTATTTGATATGTTCTTAGCATCGAGTATGCTTTCCCCATTTCAGAGAGCTGTGTGGATGTGGTAGTAATAATATCCTCAGTGCCTCTTCTTGCAATGCTATTTGTCGGTAGTCGGTCGGTAAGTCAAATGGTGGTCATCATCGTGATCGTCGTCGAGGAGTTTTCTCACATTTATGTAGGATTTGATTCACACTTGGACATGCCAACGAGATGGATATACACGCGCGAACGGCTCTTTGGACCAAGAGGAACGGAGCCATCTCCGTCCCTCGAACCCTGATACCGCCTTGTGAAGGCTGCACCTATCATGATCGCGTTCTCTTCTTTAGCCTTCCTATTTACATGGTAACTTCGAACATGATACTCTTGATGTGGAAATTTCCGTGATTAAAAACGACCCACATTCGCTCATCAGACGCTCAGGCTTACCCTCCGTCTTGATTGTATGTATACCGGGTTGTTGCTATACATTGACTCCCCGCAGCGACCCATCGTCAGGACCATTTATGAGCACCTTTATTCTCGGGAAGCGATGGCAGTAAGCACTCACGCCGGCCATGGTTCGTCGCGCTGAGAACCAAAATGGAACATTTCAATCTATCACAACCGCACGTTCAACTTTTGCAAACACTCCATCACAACTCCTACGCCCTTCCTGACACTTTCTGTATCCTCAGGGCGTATCTGCCTAAGCAGATGACCTAGCTTATCTGGATGCCAGCGCAAAAGTGAGCTCCTGACTCTGTCCTTCTTCGTAATTTTCTCTCCGCGGACAGTTAACCCTTCCAGCAGGAACTCCTGGATGTGGTCGATCGTCAAATCCTCGACTTGGATTGATCTGTTCCCCCGACCCTTTACCCCCGCTGCCTCTCCTTCCTTCACCGGCCATGGTATATCCTCGAACCTCAGCAAGATGTCCTCATTTGCGTCATGCGCCTTCTTCACCTTTGACCAAACATCATTCCAACGTCTTTCGTAACTTTCCCAGCGTTCTAAAATTTGCCTTTCGAGCTCGCGCAACTTGAGCTCCTCTCTGACAGCCTGCGTGCGTGCCCAATCTCTTCGGCCCTGTGCATCTCGTAGAACACCACCGCTACGAACCCAGTCTTCCTCCCCCTTTTGAGCTTCCTGAGCCTCGAGCTCTCGTCTCCGTTGCGCGAGGCTATCGAGACGGTCCACCTCTGTTGTTGGTTGTGTTTCCTCTGATACGTTTTGCTCCCGGCTTTCTGGCTGACTTGCAGGATGTGAAGCTGTCGTGTCCTCCGGGGTGTTCAAGGGTATATCCGGGAACCATCGATGTGCATTTGGCGAAGGGAATAGGATGTATCCTAGTCCCGGAATCCGTGGCGTAGGTGGTTTGGAAGGAGTGTCAGTGGTAGTTTGCGAATTCGAAGTCCGGGAGGGGGTGTTAGTGAAGAGGGACATTCACTTCCTGGTCTGCCAGCAGAAAGGTGAAAGGAATGGATGATAAGACGTCTTCGAGGGTAAGTCGACGATTGCGTAGAGGACAGTCTGTGGAAGGACCACGATTAAGCCAGTAATACTAGTTATATTGGCTTTAGGGTGGGTCGTTGCGCGATTACCCACGTTGAATTCCGACCTGGTTTCGTGTTCAGCTCCAACTATCACACGAGCAACTCAGTTTCCCTTGTTTCCCCCTCATCGTATTCCTGTCCCCCGTGATATTGTCTCTGACTATTTTGCTGAGATGCTGAGAGACAGACTCTAGTGGCATTTTGAAATAACTTGAGGCTCCAGGTCACTAAACCATGCACCCCTTCTCACGCTCATATGCCAGGCCTCAAAACTAGTCCTGGTATTCCTCGAGTCCTTGTGAAGATGTGTGCTGCAAACGAGCAATCACACTCTGGTATGTCTCCTACAACCGTGCCAAAAACTGTGCTGAAAACTTCATGGGATCGGAAAAGATCTACGAAGCTGATGGTAAAATCACTGCCTCTGAAGCTCACTTCCCGAGCCATTATTTCTTTTTTCTGACAGTACACAGAGAGTTTCTCCAAATATTTTTGTACAATCATGTTCTCTGGCAAAAATACTATATACATGTCAAGTTTGGGAGGCTATGAGAGAGAGAAAGAGAAGAACTACAAGGTGGCCAACAAGTGATCAATGACAGTGTGCATTTCATAAGTTGTGTATCTTCGTAATGTTGTGACGTCGTAAGTATTTTCGAGCACGGCTCAAACAACATCTAAAACCTTTGACATCGGTGGCTTTGTATAAAGACCGATTCTTCACTATGTCAATTTCTCTTCCAAACGTCCATGTTTATGGTTCCTAAATGACGTCGAAGTAGCTGGCCAGTTGGACAGCATTTTATCATCACATCCTCGTATTCAACAGTTCTTTCAGGCTTCTATCAGCATGGAGGAGTTTCGACTGCCACTTTCTTCAGTTGGCTCAACGAAGTCCTCATCTTCCGTGAAGAATGGGCCCTCTATCCCAGCAAGTTCGACAACAATCACGCCGCTGATGGCACGGCTCTGGATAGCACTAGTGATGACCCACCGCCGCCTGGACGTTACGCCATACGTACCCCAGCTCCCCGTGAGATTCTACGTACCTTGTCGTTTCATCTCCCTATGATCTTATAGTAGCAACCCAAATTTTGGTTCGCCTTCCCCGGGCGCACGCATACTCGGTTAACAAGACCTGCACTCCACACGTCCGTTTCTTATTATTTGTATCTGTGATATTTGCTGACCATCGTACTAGGATACGAAATTTGTGGCGCGTGTCAGAGAACGCGATATGTTCTGCTGTGTTACGGGACAGGAGGTTGTAGGTGCTACGTTGTGCTGACTCGCCGCTGAAAGTGGAACGATAATAACTACAGACACTTCGTTGAACACGACCAGATCGCTGCAGGGTTCGAGATGAACTGTTCAAAACGCTTCCTTTGCTCCTCGACAGAGCACCGCATGTTCAATGATTTAAGTATTGGTGTGAATCCTGAGGTGAGAATCATCGTTTTATGATATGGGCACTGCGCTAATGTTTCTGCAGGGTGACTTTCGAACCTATGAGCCCACGCCTCATGGACGAACTTTCTATCGCAACCCTGGTGTCTCACAATGCTACCTTCCTTCTGCGGACCTTCTCAGAGACCATTTTCGTCAATGTGTCCTTCGGCGTGTCAAAGGTGCTGGAGAAACAGATGACCCCGTCCGCCATTTTAATCCCGATGTTGATCTCGGTGTGGGAGGTTTCAATCTTGGGGCTGATTCCGGCAGGGACTTGAAGCTGAGCTGGCAGGTCGTCTTTGGGGGATTGGCGCCTCTCAACTTTAAACACCTGAGGTTTGAGTTGCTGTACCGCCGCTGCCTAGAGTATACAAGCAAATTACCGTTATACATGTACTGTTGAGAAAAGAAACCTGTTCATGCATGAACCCGCGTTTATTCTTATTTACAATGCCAACCTCACATAACTCACAGAACCTCATATATCTTGATATCCCTATTCCTGCAGAATCAAATCCCTCACTCCATCCTCAATAGCATTGAGTCAAAGTTGTCTTCAGCAATGGTACTTGTATACACCTGCAATAGCGCCGCGATCTACGCAAGGACGACAAATATACAGAACAATAAAACAAGTCCAAACATGAAGAACTTAGGGACTACAGGAACGGATCACTATCCCACTTGGGGTCAGTCCGCGCGAATAACTCGGTCTCCTCCTTGGCTTCGTGCAATAAGTGAGGTCGAGTCTTGACAAACTCATAAATCCTCCTCTGGTTCTCGCGTTTACGTATCTGTGATTCCCTCATGTACAACTCGACGTGTCTCCATAGGGCTTTCCCAACATCTTCATCCTTCTTGATGTGAAGAACAAACTTCATATCTGTGTCTGCAAGCACCCCGGTCGTGAATGTGCGAGCGAATGGTTTGGGAGCAGAAGGCGTAGCAGGAGGGGAGGAGGATATGGGAGTCGAGTATCCAGCGTCTTCCGTCGCCATCCAATGAGGCGTCGGAGTACGATGCTGTTCATCCTGGAAGACTTGCGAATTGGCGCTCCAAGAGCTCTCAGAGGAACTCTGGTCCTCCAGTTCAGGGTCCGACGGTGTATTGGGTATCATCTCTTTTGTTGATTCCGGATATACCCAGCGCTTGTGAGTCCCCTGGCCGGTCGCGGAACGGGTGGTCATGACGAAGGAATCGTCATAGTTTTGGTCGGTGTCATGACTGATGTCAATCTTCCGAAGTGTGGCAAATTCCTCCTCCCGAAATTGGTTGGCTTTGGCACGAGTGATGACGGCCATGACGTTTGTTTGTATGAAGGAAAGTGGTGGACGGCTCAGGGCGAAAGAGTGAAGGTGGGTGGATTCCGGTCGATGGTGTGTCATTTTTTTTTCCGCTTAGGAGCTTTTATCTGTGTCCAGTGCATCTATTTCACAATTGCGCTTCGACCTTGTCTTTTTACGTGGACGCACAATCGGTCCTCCAATTGCCTTGGCGACTCCGCTTTGACCTGGCAACCTATGTACAAATGCACAACGCTTTGACTGACGCTGGAGCGATTCACGGAGTGTCTCAACGCCAAGGTGTCTGGTCGTGTTTCTGCATGTTATGGACCGTGAATTGGACGGAGGGTTAACAAAGCATTTTGGTTTGCCGACGTCGCGACGGTTTCCTGGGGCATCGTAAATCATGCATCGCCTGTTTGATCTTCGACTCTAATTGGTAGCCGCCGTCGATGTAGTGTCCGATTAATGCACTCCCAAAGTGCAAAGACACACGAATCAATGAGGACGGTTGACGGCGTCAAAGCACACCCAGGTCAAGCTGTTCGCCAGTTCAATGCTCCTAACTTTGGGAACCAGCGTCAATACGAGCCCACGGTGTATAAAACGCTCGCCCACATCCAAAAACCACCAGCCAGATTTCACCTAGGCTTGCTTTCCGTCATTCACCCACTCTCGAGTAGCCCCCTTCCAATTCTCGCGATGCCTGGACTGACTGGTCTTGTTCAATGGATCCAAGCCGGTATCAATTGTTCTCACAGCCCGCTTTTTGTTCAAATTCCAGACGTTCAGCCCTCACCATTGCCTACCTCCGATCCTATTGTTGATGAGGACATCACAATGAGAGACTCTTCTCCGGCTTGTGGTATGTCCGCTCACTAACCGCCTGTCCATTGCTGATCGTCCACACAACACAGAGGACTCAGACGATGCCTGGAGTCAGCTCAAAGCCTTCGCACAGAACCTTGTCGCCAAAGACCCTCGTACCCTCACATCTCACGAGGTCGCTTTGCTACGTATCCTGAACCAGCGCTATGGGGTCCAGAGAGAAGAGATGAACCGTAGCGGTGTCAAACGCTCTTGTTCACTCGTTGATCAAGTCATGAAATCTCCACCTCCTGTTCACCAGACCCTCCCTCCTGAACAACCCAGCAGCATTCCCGACTCCGAATTACAAGATTGCTCTCGTGAAGCTGAAGAAACCAATACCCGTGGAGAGGAACCAAATGTTTTGACCGATTGCAGCGCTTTTACCAATGTTCGACATCATCCCTATGCACGTGTTGACGCCAGTGGCTCTCCTCGTAGGGACGAAGTTCCGAAATGGGTGAAGAAGAAAGCATCCAGGCGTACCATGGTAGACAGGGAAGCGCGCCAGTTCAAGAACACGCCAGCGAAGGAGTCTGAGCTACACGACAACAACCCGGAATATTCGAGAGTCCAGGCGAAAAAGCTGGAGTTGCTTTCCCAGGCGAGGGCGAGGGCTGAAGCAGCTGGGGAGATGTGGGACGAAACAGCGTTCCTGAGGCAATACGCGAATTATCTACAGGAAACTGCCGAGCGTCTTGTTCGGGAGGAGGAGGATGCCAATCATCGGAGGAACGTACAGGACGGGTATCTTGCCCGGGCTGTCGAGTATATCGATGCCATCTGTAAGCGACAACTGGACGAGCAGACGAAACTGGAGGAGACAATCCAGGAGAGGCTCAAGGCGATAGTCGAACTAGATGGCGCCATCGATCGACTCCGAATGGAACTAAAGAGGTTGAGGAGCGAGCGGAGCCGGTACCCAGAGAATAGGGAGACCTTGGACGAAGAGCTTAGGATGGTCGCTTCCACCAAAGTCTATGCGGCCAGGCGCCACGAGGAGCTCCTCTTGGCCTTACAGTCTGCCATGGAACAGAATAAACAGGATTTCTTCGCAGGTTGGAGAGCTTTCCAAGTCCGCTCGGGTTTTCCTGAGGATATTTGGCCTCCAGGCATTCCCCAGCCTGAGACCGGCTCCCCGACTTCCACTGAGGATTCCTCCTACCCATTTGCTTCAACCCCTTTCGTAAATGCAAATGCTTCCTCGCCATCTGATGCCTCCGACGTCTTTCCTAGCCCAACTCCGACACGTCCCGACTCCATCCCTCCCCCTTCTCACACCTCTCCTTCCGCCACATCATCTACCACCACACCTCCGACGTCCTCAGCACCTTTCTGCTACCAATTTCTGCCAGTTAGGCAGCCTCGTACCAACGAGGAGCGCATTGTACGTTACGCAGAAGATTGGGCTTTGTTGAAATCAGGTCGTTTGGTTGACGGAAATGCGACCTTTGATCAGATGCCCTGGCCCGTCTTCTTCAAGGTAAACAGGGATTGTTTGGATGAACTGACTCTCGAGTCCATTCGGGCGTTCATCTTACATCCTTCTCGCCTCGGGGCGAAGTCGCCTCAGAAGATTTTGAACGATGAGCTCTTGCGATGGCACCAAGACAAACTCACTGCTATCGTCCGGAAATTTGCTCCTGAGGATCGCCCGGCCATCCTTGAGGCTGGCAATAGAATTGCGACTTTTTTAGTTCAACTTCGTGATTCACTCTAGGGCTTTAATCTTTTGGATTTCAGCATTCTGCGTCGATGTAAGTAGATCTCTAGTAGCACTCTTTTAAGATGAAGTAGATACTGACTTATTTTTTTTTCTTCCTGCATTCTATGATGATCGGTTATGATTTATGCCCTATGTACCCCTTATTCCCCTCGCCTATGTTTATGCTTCCGTCTGAATAAACTCCTTGTCCTTTACCTGAACGAGAATCTCGACTATGGCCACCAAGATCTATTAGGAGAACGTCAGCTAAGAATAGTGGGTACGTGAATTTACTTTGTAATGGTCACACGGCTAAGATCAGGAAAACCGCTTACCTTCCTTAAGTCAGGCTGGTGGCAACACCACGGAGCATTGAACGCCGATACAAACTTCTTTCGTGCTTTACGGAAGCGCTCCGTGATCATGATTGGTCAAACGACTTGGAGAGCCTGATCCATATGCCCCACAAGTTCTCTTCGATGGTTTTGAGACCAACGTGATCATCGACCATGGTAAAGTATGAGAACCTAGATATAAATTTGGGTCAGTCTGATGTTAATTGGTCCAAAGGAACATTCGAAATTAGGGAGCGCCTCTTTCGTCCCATTGGAGACTTTATTTAAAGGTCTCTTCCGCCGTTCACAGACCCCTGCTCTCCAAATGTCAGTGCAGTCTATGGACCCTCAAGAACACGGACGACACAAGGAAGATCCAAAGAATGTTCTCGAGCCGACGGAACTGTCACCAGAGCTCGACATCTGCACGTATCACGAGAAACACGCTGGCCGTTTGGTTCTTGACCCAGAGTAAGGATCTCTTCGATTGCTGGTGCATTCGCCGACTAGAGTGATTAGAGAAGCAAGGGAAGAGTTTGGTCCAGAGATCGCGGCGAAACTCAAATTAACGAAGGATGGTCGAAAAGTTCTCTGGCCGCAACCCACGGATGATCCCAATGATCCTCAGAACGTTCGGATATCTTTCTCACTATTATGGACTCGACACCTGATGTTATCATCAGTGGAGTAATGCTCAAAAACACCTGCAACTCTTTATCATAACCCTTGCGGCCATCGTACCTGATTTCGACTCGGGGATTGGTGAGCTGCACCTAGTAAAGTGCTATCATTAATTCTAATCGCTCTCTTTGAGTTCAGGGATTGCCACTGTATTCGCTCTGGCCGAGGAGTTCCATACAACAACTGGGCACGTCAACAACCTAACCTCTAAGTAAGCCTGTTTCCCCTTTTCTGTACTTCTCGGCTCAACTCGTGGTTTGAAGCTGGAGCTTATTTTTGATAGGTACGGGTGACAATTTCCTTTGTGGATCTCCCGATGGCCTTTCATTGAGCACCAATGCGCTGACAGGTTGGGGTGGCTTATTTTTTGTCATGCTCATGCGGAAGTACGGTCGACTTCCAGTCCTCTTCTGGACGCAGGTAATTGCAAGCTCTTGGGATACGGCAATAGGCTAAGGATTCCCTACGATTGTGTAGCTTTTGGCTTTGGGATTTTTGGTTGGCACTGCGTTCGCGCCGAACATTCGAGTATTCGCCGGTGAGCTCTTCTCATTCCATACACTCTAAACATCAGACTAACCACACAATCCGGCAAAGGAATGCGATGCCTAACAGGATTCTTTGGGTAAGTTGCTTTCCATGGTGATTTCACAGCAGTCGGTTATGGCCTCCGAAGCACTTGTCCTCAGGTTACTGTAAGATTCCAGGGTTTATTTTGTCACCTCTCAGGCATTGACGGCAACGAATGCTTAGGGTTTATACACAATTGCAGACATCTACCCCTTTCATCTTCAAGCCCGAAAGGTGACGTTAATTCCAGCCAATTCATTTCCCTATCCTCATGAAAGGGGCCAGATCAATATATGGACCATGGGAGTCATATTAGCACCTCACCTCTCCCCTTTTGTTTTTGGCTTTCTCGTCGCTCGCGCCAACTGGAGATGGGCTTTCTGGATTGGTTGCTTATATGGACTTGTCGTGCTCATTTTAATTGTTCTCTTTATGAAAGAATCGTAAGTCCAGAATCATTCTTCTGAATGCTCCCTGACGCACATTTTGTTCCGGCAGCATGTATTACCGTCATAACAGGCTCAACTGCGCCGGAACCAAGGAGCAGAATTCCCGAGGTATTAAGAACCGCATCTGGACGCTGATTGGAGTAACGGGAATCAGGAACGTAAGACCAGAGCCAACATGGTTAGAGGTGTTGGTGGCCCCGATTGATGTCGCCTGGCGGCCTCACATGTTCTTAATTTTATTATTCGAGGGGAGTAAAGATAGTCACAATCCTGGCGACTCTAGCTCAACACCTCCTCAGACAGCGGTTTTCGGATTTGGTATCGGTATCAACGTAATCTACTGAGATCATCCACGACTCTCTCACTTGAGCTGATTTTTTGGTGAGGCTAGGTGACAAATACGCTATTCCTACAAAGCCATCCTCCCATCGGGTTTGGTTTTGACCCAATTACGGTATCGGGGATATATGCCACTCCTGTGGTGAGTATCCAAGTATTCGGTCAACTCACTGTTTCTTTAGCATACTAGGTCGCAGTCGTTCTTGGGGAAATTATGGGTCGCTATCTGAACGATTGGGTCATGAACTTTAGCGTTAAGAAAAATCATGGCGTATTTGAGGCCGAATCGCGGTTGTGGTACGCAGAGCCGTTGGAAGCTCAGTTCGCACAAGTTAATTATGAGCAGGACTTGTTATATCGGCATTGCTTTATATGTCGTGGGCTTCGTTGTCCTGGGAGTCTCTTTACAAGATCGGCTCCCAATACCTGTTATTGTTGTGGGATGGGCTATTGCACAGATTGCTGTCCTTGTAACGACGGTCGCTGTTTGTGAGCTCATATGGCCAGGAGTATATCAGGAACATACCTCATCATTGGATGATCCCAGATGCTTACTGCAACGATTGTTTCCCTCACAAGCGAGGAGAAATCAGCGCATTGCTCAATCTGGTCAGGGTATTGGGCGGTACGTTGTTCTGGACGGAAGGCGACGAAGTGTACTGAGATTATCCCCCACAGGTTTTAGCGTCGCTTATTATCAGGTCCCTTGGGCATCAAAACACGGAGCACTCCAAACAATTGGTTGTGAAGCAGCGTAAGCGAGCTCTTAATACTAACTGAAATGCGAACTGAAGAACTTACTAACAATGATTAGAATTGTTGCAGGACTCTTTGTCCTCACCATCCCCGTTTTGCAGTATAAGGGCCGATCGATTCGTGTGAGCACTAGATCCGTTTGGTATCACGTACGGCTAGAGAATTGATCCCCCCATTGCAGGCGCGTTACTCCTGAGGTCCTGCTGTGTGCCGTAAAGTCGCCCTTACTTGCATTCTTAGGAGAGGGCGGCATCAAACGTTCTCCCAAGTGCACAAGGGAAGATGTGGCTATTTCTTAGGTCACATCAATGGATCCTACTCTCACTTCCTTAAGCCAAATATCCTGGCTGACTAAATCACCATGGTGAACCGAAGTGCAGTAAGAGGCGACATTGACGCCACGATCTTAGTCCCACCTGTCGAGATCTTCACGGTAAAATAAGGGAATATTTCCAGCAACGGTGAGCTAGTCAAAATATATGACAAGATCACCCGAAATGAAATCCAAAAAAAAAAAAAAAACCTTGAAATGTTCTCTTGCTGGCTCATTCTATAACATCCGCGCTGTATGTCACTGTTATGAGAACAGGCTGCGCCGGATTTGACGCCAAACTGACGTTTAAGCACCAAATGCTGTCAGCTGCCGCTTCATTTCGTTCAATGGGCAAACCTCTCTACCTGCTGCACCATGGATGCATGGTCACCCTCCCGAATACGGAGGAAGGAGACCGGTGCGTAAGACAGTATGAGACGATCACCCACGGTGCCTAGACTCGTTAACGGTTTACATTGCCATAGGTCTCATGAACGTAAGTATGGCCCGTAGTTCTAGCTGGACGGGGCCTGGACCAGGTAAGGATATTCAGCCCCTGCTAGAAAGACCTAGCTCACCTGGCAGGCCTAATAGAAGTGCAAGATAAGCACAAATACTTTGCAACGGCATCCTCTGGTGGTAAGATAACTCTATCTGGATAATGACAACTGCAGAACAATATCCATCGAGCAGAAGAAAGTGGAGATGAATACAGCTTTACCGTCGTCACCAACTGCGAACCCGGATGATGAGAATTCCTACCCTCCTGACAGGCTCTCTTGATAATCGCGAACTGTGGGATAGGCGACTCTACATACTCTGCAGACTAAACAGCTGAAGTATCACCGCCCTCGCAATTATTAGATGCTGATGGTAAGAGGGCCTGTTGTCGGCCGGAAGTTTCGGAAAGATCAATGATCGCGAATTTAAAGACTTACGATTTGAAGACAATCAAAATCATCCTAAACCATTTCCACCATTTTCGGCACCGAGCTTTCATGGTGAGCTCCTTTCCGTAAGACCTAGCGCAAAGATGAAATCACTAGTGGAATCAAACCGTCGCACCGCCCAAGTACAACCGCACACGCCGCAACAAACACCTCATGGTGAATGGCCCACTCGGTTCATTCTTGCCAAGTTTGCCATGTTATCACTAAACAATAGACTTAGACATCACAAGAATTGATGCATCGTACTGGAGGCCCTGGAACTCATGGAGGATGTTGAAGGTGGTGCGAGGCTCACCTTTGAGAGTGATGTTTACTCAGTCGCGTCGGCGATGTATGAGGTAGTCTCTGAATCCGCGTCACTTCAGAAGCTCTGGTCTTGGTATCACCCAAATCCCTTATCGTGAGTTCACGCTCAAAGCAACAGTCATCATCAGCGTATCCTGCCAAGCCGCCCTTCCGGAGACCTGTAGTTGGAGTTGTCTGATGAGGTATGGGAAGTAATGCGAGAATGTTGGAGTCAGGTTCCCCGCGAACGACCAACAGTTCGTCAGGTGGCCAAACTTCCTACGACTGAATTGACGACTAGACGGGTGGCTTATTATCAGAACTACCAGCGAAAGGACGTAATGACACACTCACACCCCGAGCATTAAGACTTGCCATACGTGGCCACAATCCCCGTTTTTCCTGGGATGAAATCAGCCTGCTCAGGGAATATGTGAGTCCGTTCTGTATTTCCAGAGACGATTCCCCATTGAGCATGTTAGGCTGCCCAACAATTCGGCTGGCGGGACGTCAGGTGGGCGGGGGTAATAATGTCCCACAGAGAGGTATTGTATTGCTTATGAACTGTCTTGTAGTTTCACTCGGGATGAGAATGCGGGCTTCGCTGAGAATTACAAGTGACGGTAATCCACTTATAACCACTTTAGGCTGAGTAAATCACGACTATTCGTCATGTAGGATATGCAGCAATCAAAGACTAGACGATATCCTTCAGGAATGTTATGTTTATTTGCAATTCAATTCAATAAAAGAATGTCAGCCCCCTTGAGTATCTTCGCAATAAGTTCCGGGCAATGAAGTTTCGAAACCTCAGAGCTCGAAACGCAAACAAAGACCCGAATTCGCTATGGCGCACGCGACATTGAGCATGCGGACAGTCCCCAGTACTGAGCTGACGTTCAACGCATTTTCCATCACAGGACGATTTGGTACATTGACGACTCAGACCATGAAGTCCCTGGGACATGACGCGCAATGAAGCACTTGGGAATTCCAACTTCAGGCACGTTAGATAATCAACTTCAACCTGACGAGACCCACATTCAAGCACTCGCGATCTGACACCGCTCTTCTCTCCTTAGGGAATGCTACATGCCTTAAGTTCGGTCTCATCTGCACAGGGGTTAGCAGTAACAGGCTCAGGAAGGGTCAAACCATACTGCTGCCCGCCGTCCCGATATTGACTTGACCTATTTTAGAAAGTCCATAAAGTAGTGGCATATCCACACCAGAGGCAAAACCACCTTCACACAATCACACTTGACAAACGCCGTCTGATGACAGCGTAACACCATTTCGCCACGCCAAAGACACACAGTTCCAAGGGTATTCTGTGCTGCGGCTGCTGTAAGTGTATACTCGTGACAGATGATAGTACCGTGTGGAAACCACATTTATTCCCTACCACTTCGTGACGAGTTTCAACGACGACGATGAGCATTTGTAGCCTGCACCAGCACATTGGCCAATGCTACAGGACAATACTTGCATAGCTACCTCGTACGACATTGTCAATGCTCACGAACAACTCTGAACACATCTTCTTTCAACAGGATTACACACCCTAGGTATAAAGAACAAACCGCCACGGTACTCTAAGTACTGCTTACTGTGGTTGTAGTTGGGTCGCAGTATCACAATGAAATTCAAACCAAGGTATCGTTCATTCCCATACGTAATGTACAACCTTCACTTGGGTAGTTTAATAAGAACATGGTTGCTGAGTCCTTAGCAGATTTCAACAGCACCCGATCAGCACTGGCTGGAGAAACCGACTTGTTGTTGACCACCGGGCTGGTCGGCATCTCCGAAGTTGGTTTTGTCGGGTCGGCCATGGTCGTGGTCAGGTTGATGGAGGACTTGACTGGACATGGTTGCCATCATGGCACCTTCCGCGCCTGGACGATGCGTAGTTAGCCGGGTGCTCTTGAGATCGGGCTCGACTGAAACCACAGAGCTTACCCTGAAGAGATTCAGTGATTTCCAGGATGTCCACCACAAGACGTTCGATCAAGTCTTCAGTCAAGGTTTCACGGACTAGGGATGGGATGTGAGTGCGACTACAACTCAATTTGGGATCTAAATGGCGGCAGCACTAACCAACGACACGCAAAATCTCTACGTCTTCAGCGCCCATGGGAGCCTAAGTAGCATGATAAGCTCAGAAAACTGCGAATATAGAAACTGATATCACGCACGTTGTAGTTGGGGACAATCCATCCCTTGGTCCTCAACAAGACCTGGAAAAAACGTCAGGAGAATATACCACCACCTAGAATTAACTCATTACCTGAATCCAACGTTGTTGGACCCCAGGATTGGCCTTTTTGAATTCATCCGACAATCTGAAGGAGACAACAGGCAAACCCGGCTCATAGTGTTCAGGATTATCAGTGTCGTCCACAGGCTTTCCCGAGGAACGGCTAGTGGAAGATACTGGCTGATGGATGTTGCTCAGAACCTGAGGATCCTGTTAGAAGTGTTACACGAAACATGGAGGTGCAACCATACAGTGAAGAAGGTGTTCTCGAGTGCGCGAGACAACATGCGAGCATTGCGCAGATCTTTGATGGCGATACGCCTGTATCCTTCGAAACCGAGGTTTAAGAAGTTGTACATCTGAGCAATGACAGGCGCCGCCGGCTTGGAGAAGTTACTACCGGCCATCAGCGATAACCGAAGCCGGTATGAACAAGATTACATACAGTGTGAAGGAATATTCAGTGCTCCCCAAGTAGTCTTCCATACGTTAGGTGGAGCTGCAAGTCAATAAGAGGACTAGATACTTACGCAGTTCAAAGACAAGATCCTTGTGAAGGCAACTTTCATCTCGCCAGAGCACCCACCCAAGTCCAGCATAGACGAGGCCAAACTTGTGACCAGAGGTGTTGATAGAAACGACTCGTTTGACATCGAAGGACCACTTGAGGTGAGGATAAGCGAAGGGAGCAATGAAGCCACCAGATGCAGCGTCAACATGAATGGGAATATCAAGTCCGGTACGTGTTTGAAGGTCATCCACTGTTGGAATCAAGACGTCAGATGGTGGCAGTGTATTGCAGAAAAACCTCTCACGTAAGTCACTCATGAGTTGAACGTTTTCGAAGTGACCGGTATATGTACTTCCGAGGATAACCATGACACCAATCGTGTTTTCGTCAATGAATTGCAGCGCGTCGTTGGGATCCATGATGAACCCATTTTCGGCTTTGACTGGAACTAAGCGACATTCGACGTCGAAGTACCTGGTTCATAATCAGTGATAGCACATAAATAGAAGATGTCTCTTAACTACCTTGCAAATTTCTCGAGTGCCACTTGAGCATTGGCGCCAAATACAATGTTTGGGTGGTAATGGTCCTTCCCAGCGGCCTTTCTGGCTTCTTGCCACCGCTTCTTCATGGCCAAGCCGCCAAGCATGATGGCCTCCGATGAGCCGGCGGTCGCCGTTCCTATGACCTTGGAATCCTTCGGCGCCTTCCAGAGGTCCGCGACTAAAGCAGATCGCCAATGATCAGTGGAACGCTCTTTTATATTAAAGACGAATTGGAGGGGGACTCACTCATTGAGACGCAGCGATTGTGGATGATCGAAGCTGCGGGGTATTCTTCGAGATCAACTATATTCTTGTTGATATTCTCAAGAATCAATTTATTCGCTTCCTCAGGCATCCATGTGTGCACGAATCTGAGAGATTTTGGATCAATGTCAGAGAGATGGCCCTGATTGGAGTGGCTGGCTTACGATGCCAAGTTCAAGAGGGGGTTGCCGTCGAGAGCCGTCTCATCGTGGAGAAGCTGATACGCCGATCTGGATGGAATACCATACTTTGGAATCGTATACTTTGATAGTTCGGCACTGTCCTCGTCGCGCCTCCAAGAGGAGATCCTATTGGGTGCATGGCGTCTCGCATGATAAGCATGCCTTTTGTGCGGATGCTCTTTAGCTTTTGCGATAACCTCTTCCGCGTCAACTAGAAAGAGAGGGTGAGCCTACTTTCAACAGAGATTAACTGTATTACCTACTATGCCTAGAGAGAGACATGGCTGAGTGTGTGTGGGTGAGATAGGAAGTGCAGTTCCAAGAATCCGGCAGTGGGATATTTATGCTCCCCGCAAGATAATTATGCCTTCATTTGTAGATGTAGAATTGATCTGAAGCGCATACCCCCATCTCATCGATACCCCAATAGATGCAAGAATCATGATGCCGCAAGGCAGTTGTCAACCAGATGATGGTCCATTTCCAGGAAACTCGTGACAACTTATGGCAGGATAACTGTGGGTGATGGCATATTTTTATAGTATGCGCGTCCAAGTTGCAAGAACAGATATAGGTCGGTGGTCAATTGGCACATATTCGAGTTTTGACCCCAGGTACTTGGAGATGAAAAAAGAAATTAAGGAGGAGATTCAGCACCACTCTTGCTGGATCTATCGAACAAGTTGATCACGAGGCCAAATATGGTCTTAACTAATCGCTTCCCACAATGTGTGTTGCCAGGAGTGAATAAAAAGAAAACGAGCTAAAATCTGATTTGACCAGTCCTGAGACACTTATCGATGTAATCATTAAGAGGAACCTCGTCATATATGGTGTCATATCCAAAGACTTATAAGGAAAACACCTCATGGGCCTGACCTCACCAGACAGCTATCTCGCTCAATCTCACCCTCGGCCATTAACACAGATTACAAAAACGGCACTAAACGTCTTTTACGATGAACACGAACCATTAATAACTAAACCATGGATGATCAACTCGGCTCCTCTCTAAAGAGTATCATCATCCAAAATTATAGTCGGTTCCTCCGAAATCCTCCTCATGATGCGGTCGTAAGGGAGGTCGGGTAAAGGCTCTTCTTCCCTCAACTGTTTTACACGTCTCAACTCCTCTGCTTCTGCCACCTCGTCGACCAATTCAGTTGTGTCAGAATCGACATCTGTGTCCCACCCATCCCGTCCCAACTCATATCCGCGAGGACTCGCCGAGTCGGCCGACGTCCCATAGGGGGAATCCTTAGATATTGACTTTTCGTAATCATAGTCAGAATAAGCCCAAGCAGCCACCCATCGCCTTTCATCCTTCGGCGTGGGCCTCCCGTTCCTATCTTCCTGCCCTCCCCTCCACAGTGATAACGATGTTGCATCCTCAGGATAAAACCACCTTGTGTGTGTCCCCTTTCCTGTCAAGGACGGCATGGTGAGGCGATAAGCACCGTCTTCTTCGAACTCGACGTCGTCGACGATGATATGGAGTGTTTGAATGGTCGACCGCATCGTGCGCATTACGAAAATGGCAGGTGAAGCGAGTGAACGGTGAAAGGATGAAATGGATGGTTTGAGTATAGTGTCTGGATTGTTCTGGTCGCTGCCATTTATACGGCTACCCGGTAGCAGCGTGCTTGTGCATTTGTTCCGACTGTCAGTGGCTTGGACAGCCTCAAGTAATGTGGTCGATTGCCTCCAAAGGAACCTGTCAATGTCACTCGAGAGCTGGTGGGCCTGGGGGGTGTCTGCCAATGCTATGTGCTAGTCGTGCACAAGGGCTAATTGAAGCCCTGCAAGGATTATCGGTTATCTTGGGTCTAAGCGTAAGTTCATTAGCGACGGTCAACTAGTTGCCACATGCCCTGAGTTCACAGTTACTCCACAACCACACCTCGCTTTGAAACACTGCAGACCACACCCAGAGTCTTTATATCAGCAGCCACCCAACTCGTTCTGCCATGTCTTCTTGCTTATGCATATCTCATCATATCTCATCTTGCAGCATGCCTCACCTCAGGGATAGGTATCACATCACCGAGTCCCGGCTCTCTTGCCGCCTGGTGGCACGCCTTCCGACAGAGGGAAACCCTCGCTTTAAATGTGCCACATAGTCATAACCATTTGATCAATACTACTTGTCCATGCCTGTGGGCTCGTCCTGACAAAAGCGTAATCCCCACTTTGCGATAAATGCACTGTCACTGTGTTCCTGTGAGTTGTCGTCGTTCCCATTCGGGCACGTCAGAGCTTTCTTGTGTGAGCGGGGAACTCGACGATGGTTGTTTCAGTGAGCCTTTGAGCGTCGAACTTCAGGAAGCAGGGGATCTCAAATGTGTCAATCTGTTGAAACAGGTTCCGTGTCCCGAATGAAGGAAGGATCAATGCGATCGAGACTTGGCGAGTGCTCAACACGTGTTGGCTGTGAAAATCAACCCTGGTGGTTTCCCACGAAATACTCAGGTAATAAATCCCTGATAAATCCCTCTCGACAACAGGCTGCCAAAGAGCCTCGAATCCATCGCCATGGCAGCCGAGGCCCGGAATGCAAAATCCATGAGTGCAATGCTTCCGAATAGGAGAAGCAGTTGGAGGGATGGGACTCCAGGAGTCACACTCATAGGCGCCAATCAGGTGAACAGGAACGGAATGAAGGATCACGGCAATCGACACGCTTATTATGACTTCGGGGTTTGTCGTGAAACGGGCAATCCCTCATCACGTTCCCAGCACGATGTGCCAGCGCAATTGTATAAGATCCACTTTGATGCAAATGTCTGATGGGTTCCGGGATTGAGCATAAAACTTACACAATCTTCTTTCCCTCTTTCTCTTACAAGGTCATCCTCCCCATTGTCGCACCAAGCTCCCGCTGCTCTTGCTCTGCAAGTGTTCCTTCAGAGACGACGTGAAGCCCCTGAGTCTTCCATCAGCCTCCCAGAAAGCTCGGCATGGTCGCCCAAAATCCACTCTTTCGAGGACGCTGGACCTTGAAGCGATTCCAGGCAACGGTCATTAACGACATATGGCCGGAGGTTGTGTTCTTTACGCTCATTGCCGTCAGTATGTCCTAGAATGCTTTCCTAGTCCGACGACAGCTTATCCCCCTTTTAGTGGTTGTTCTGGTCTCAACCCAGACCGATGTCAACCTTGGCATTAACTCGCAACTCTTGACAGTGCTTGGTACGGTCCTCGGTCTAGTCATTTCTTTTCGGACTTCCTCAGCCTACGAAAGGTGTGGTCGCACGTCCTGTGGCTCTTCTTGAGGTTGCATATTCTGATCGCATTTTTTGGTTAATCCTCATTGTCAGGTATCAAGATGGTCGCAAGATGTGGACTAATATTGGGACAGCCTCGAGGAATTTGGCGCAGATGGTGCGTTTGTGGCTTGGCTTGCTGGGACCATAACATTGATTGTTGCGTCATAGCTATGGATTCATGTCCCAGTCGACAGGAGCGACAAACCTGCTCTTAAGGAACAGACCACTCTCGAAGCTATTATCGAGAAGAAGACGATGATCAACCTGGTGAATACGCTTGTTTTCCTCACCGGAACATCTTGTGAACGGCGAATCAATGCGAATTTTATTTTTACTTATAGATTCAGGCCTTCTCTGTATCTGTGAAGGTTCGCCATCATTTCTTCTTTGATGGAACCAAGAGCAAAGTGATAACACTACTATAGCACTTTCTCCGCGATGAGCCGGGCGTATACTATGAGGATCTGTATCCTCTGATTTGCTTCCTACCTCGCTACGCAAACCCGCACATCCCTCACGAAAAACTACCTCTTTGGCATACTCATGAAGGCTACAAGGAACTCCCTAAGGGGCCTAAGGAGCGGAGCGAAACACCTCAAGCTGCTGAAGAGAAATATGATGGAAAATCCGTGCAAAGCTGGTTCAAGTCTTCTCGAGGTCGCCGATCTCGGCGCAACTCTTTTGATCCCGAGCGCGCTTTGCCCAGAGTCGAGAGCGAGCAACCTCTGAAGCCGGCCAGAAATCCTCCAGAGAGCACTATCGCCGACTACATCCCTCTTTTTAGGTTGTTCAAGTGGATCGCACGGGTCATCATGCGTCGTGCCAAGTCCAAGTCGGAAGTCAATGAGGCAAGGCGGCGTTTGAGGAAACGGGGCTATGGCATTGAATTGGTTGAGAGTAACGTTCCACTTGAGATCATCCTCGTGTTGTCAAAGTGAGCATATTCTAACCCTGTCTTATGACGGAATACCGAAGTACCGATGATCGCCTTCAGCTACACTGGCTGTAGGTTCACGTCATCTCCTCAGCACCTTGCCAGATAATAATGTTGAATGTATAGATCTCATGAAGCATGGCCTCCTCCAGCCTGCTATCGCCACCGGAGTCACAAACAACTTGACGATTCTCCAGGACACTCTGGCCAACTTGGAGCGTATCTGTAACACTCCTCTACCTTTCGCCTATCAAGCCCACCTGAGGATGTCCCTCTGGTACGTTGTGAACTCTGATTAAATGCGTAAAATGTCTAATATCATGACATTCAGGCTGTATCTTCTTTTCCTTCCTGTATGCTCGCTCCTTTTTCCCTTGATATCGGGATCATTCTAATAGTTTCTCCTAGTTCCAAGTCTACCCTAATTTCAAGTGGCTGACTATCCCCGGTACTGCGTTTGCATCGTTCCTTCTCCTTGGTTTCCTTGAAATTGGTCAAGAAATGTAAGTTTTCCCGCCTTATTCAGACCACGCTATGCTGATTATGAGCCAGTGAGAATCCGTTCAACTATGATCTCAACGATCTTGACCTCGATCACTTCTGCCTCTCCCTCCAACGCGAGTTGCATGAAATCACAGCTGTACGTAGCTCGACCCCCACGAATCGTGCCACAGGTTCTCAAACTCCGTTATAGCATCATAACCCGACTCCTTCCGAATTTTTGTTCACCAATCTGTAAGTATCTCCGCATTATCTTGATCAATTGATTTAGCCTCTAACCTTCATGGGCGCAGCAATCAACCCTTCGCCCCCGCTGATCGTCGTGGAGCAGACGAACTCCTACAACTCGGCGCTGAATACCGCCACCCTGACAACAAGAGTGATGCTGGGATGCAGAGTATCAGGCGCACGCTTGTCGGCTCCTGGAGAGAAGTTGACCTTGTTACCCGACACATCTAAATAACTTCGTGGCCTAGCAACAGGTTCGAGGCACATGTTATTCTACTCATTTCAGGTTCACGTATTCATTTGTTACGTCCTTTACGATTTCAATTGGACAATCCACTATCTTTCTGGCCATTCTCGAAGGACAGAGGGTAGTACCTTCATCGATTCATAATGTTCCGTCATCTATATCGCATTGTTTTCTTGTTCAAGGGTCCTAGTTGTTTAGAGCCATTGTCATAGTTCTATCAAAGGGTCTGCTGAAGGGGGGTACATGCTTTCCGAATACTAGCAATACATCTATACTTGACAATCATTGCATGGAGATTTCGTGGCAGTGGTGGCGCCCAGTGCATGGGAAAAAGATCGTAGTTTCAAGTGGGTCGATCTTCTATCCATCCTGGCTGAATCAGCGACAAGGTGGTTCCCGAAAAGTTGGACTTAAAGAAGCTTTCCTGTGAAAGTGGATCCTATCCGACACCTGTTGATAATGTGGTCACAACATGTGTGCTTACAGAGAGCACTACACGCGCAGTGGTTTGTCTAACTAGCGGAGCTTGTATCTAGCTTGTAGAGCGTAGAATGCGGAGGGTGCTTCAGATAAAGCGGATTATGTATTCAGGTGAATGTACAGCTCTTATATACAAAATACAGACGGTCCGTGAGCGGGTACACATATGCTACAAGTCCTTTATAGATCATAATGGGAGCGAGGCGAACAGCCTCAATCTAATGATAGACGTTCTATGATGCCCCCTGGAAAAGGGCATAATCTAATTATAGTACATAAAACATACTAGAGCATCTGATAGAAGCTCGAAGAAGATTCAACACCAAGCACACCCGATGTGCTGATGGAAATAGATGGCAGCCCTCTACTTGGTCGCTCTCACGCTATGGCACTGGTATCAATTAAGAAACTGGAAGAGGAACGTCTGATGGTCTGTTTTTTTTTGCTAGTCATAAGCTTAGCCATGTCAGATGATTTAGGTTTAGGTTGGCAATGGGTGTCCCAGTAGCTATGGAAGTAGGACATCGTGCTTGATTCTTTCGCCTGATCGTCAATGACCATTGAGCGCCCATTACCAGGACCCATAATCGTCCTCTGAGGACACTTCGCCGAGTTTGTCGCTGTATAAAGGCAGAGTTGAACTTCTCGAACGAGCACCTCACTTGGCAATAGTCCCATCTCCTCTGTCCTGAAACTCTATTGATATACTATTTCCACTGTTTCCCAGCTGGTGGTGACGGGTGAGCCAATGTAAATCTCCAACAGAAAAAGCCAGGGTGCCGAGTTTACAGCCAGCCATGCTTGTCCTCTATGTTGCGGGTACCTAGGATCGGAAAAGGATTTCTTGTACCTCACTGGCAGCTCCTTCGCATTTCTGATGACGATGGACTTGTCTTGTTTCAAGGCTACGATATCAACCACTATCTGGAGGCGAAAGGTCTTAACCAAGGCGCCAGGCTCATCCCTAAGTTACCTGCCTCGAGCAGCGAGCACTCTCTGAGCAAATCGCCTACATCAAAACATCCGGCTTGACTAACACGGCGCTTCCCTCGTCTCCGATGTCTTCTTCAAAGCGTGGGTTCTCTTAGTAAAATCGAGCATTTGATAGGGTGAACGACTGGGGATTTCTGGGCTCTCTGGAGAAAAAGCTGACCCAAGAAGGTCAACGAGCTGACAAAAGTTCTTGTAGAGTCTCTCAAGACAAAAATATCTCGCTAGTGATGCATGTTTTATCTTGCCAGTACTCTGACTGGCTTAATAATTTCGTTAATTGTCTTTGGGAGTTTACACTGGAGGACCTCTCCCACCTCCTGGCTGCTCCCCATCGCAAGCATCAGGGAAGGCGGATGTTGCACCGTAGTTTAACAAACTCGCTAGTCGCGCGGCTCTTGTAAAAAGCTACAAGAAGGCTTGGAGAGCGCTATTTGATATGCTCAACTGTTAGAGAATATGCGGTATCCGTCGTCTTGGCGCTCTGTAGCATAAAGAGAATCCCTTACTAATTTCAAGAGTTGGGTGCGAACTGTCCTCGGATTCGCCAACACAAGATCCAAATTAGATACTCGGAGTGGAACCTTGGTCTTTTCTGTCCTGCAAAGGATTCTCTCTTCGATAGTTCTCGCGTTTGTATTCTCTTACCTCGTTATGGTAGACCTACAGGTAGATAGGTATAAGAAGGGGCCATGACTGCCGAGATGGCCAAGAATCCTTGTCCCTCATCTCACCTAAGCGTAGTTCACCAACTCTAACCATGGTTCTCAAACTGTACGGGGTCCCAATGTCCGGTAGCGTCACGCGTGTTGGTGTTGTCCTTCACGAGAAGAATATACCTTTCGAGCTCGTTACCGTTGACTTTTCCCGCGGCGAGCATAAGTCTCCCGAGTTTATGGCCAAGCAGCCATTCGGACAGATTCCCTTTATCGTGAGTGCCGCATGCTTGGGGGGAAATAGGACCTGTAACTGACTGAAGCACTTGTAAAGGACGATGATGGTTTCATTCTATACGAAAGCAGGGCGATCTGTCGTTATCTCGATGAGAAGTACCCCAACCAGGGAGCTAAACTCATCCCCACTGATGTTCAGAAGCGCGCTCTATTTGAGCAGGCGGCTTCCATTGAGACGTCGAGCTTTGATCCCTATGTTACACCTATCGTTATTGAGGGAATGCTCAAGAAGTGAGTGCCCACCCAAGACGCTCATTCACTTGTCCGTCTCTGACCACGACTGGCTACAGAATGAGAAATCAGGAGCCTGACATGGTTAAGCTTGAACAAGCCAAGGCCACCCTCGCAGCAAAGCTCGATGTCTACGAGCAGATTCTAGCCAAGCAGAAGTATCTCGCAGGTGATGTGAGTGTCGCTACCCATTGGTTACTGCCTCATCGTTATCTGACGTTTGTACGTTTACAAACCACCCCGGATAGGAGCTTACTCTGGCCGACCTTTTCCACCTTTCCCTGGGCAGTCTTCTCCCCGTCGCAGGATGTGATGCCATCCAGGAAAGGCCAAATGTTGCGAGGTGGTTCAATGAGTTAATAAAACGCCCTTCTTGGCAAGCTGTGAAGGATGGTGTAAAGAGTACTGTTTAACAAGGCGCGCCAAAGATGTGATTGTCTTACATGTTTCATAGTGGATGTTTCTGTATGAATTGTTAATGAGCATGGCAAATGTGAGATACTGACCGGCATCTGCGGTCAGCTTCCCCCAGCCTATTTTGGCTGACGTACTCGATATTGCATCAGGAGCTGCCTGAGGAAACTCTTAGTGGGTTGGTCACATGAGATGGTTAGTAAGCTCTTTCTGGAAGATGCTAGTCAGATCGATACCTATCCCCCTTCTGAGTGGGGTCTGCAAAAATAGAATGGCCGCCCAGCGTGTCTGATTTTCATCAGATAATGTTCTATCACTGGTGCCAAGGTGCAGAAAGGTATAAAAGCTAGGTTTCAGAACGGAGCATACCCCAGAAACCTCTCACACCCACCGCATTTCTGATCCACCCATCGCATTTCTCAGCCAACATGGTTCTCAAGCTTTATGGAATGACTCTCTCTACCTGCACCAGGCGTGTGGCCACCGTTCTTCAAGAGAAAAATATCCCCTTTGAATTTCATAACGTCGATCTGTCCAAGGGCGAACACAAAGCTGCTGAGTTCATAGCTAAACAACCTTTCGGACAAGTGCCTTATATCGTGAGTGTTCAGAGGCTATGGAGGCAAAGCGTAATTTAATCCAAAGTTCCCTTCTAAATGCAGGACGATGATGGCTTCATCCTCTACGAAAGTCGCGCAATTTGCCGCTACCTCGAGGAGAAGTATTCCAACCAGGGAACAAAGCTTATTCCCGGTGATATCAAGCAACGCGCATTGTTCGAACAGGCGGCTTCGACCGAAACATCTAACTTTGATGCTTTCGCCGCAGCCATTGTAGCTGAGGTTGTGTTCAAGCCGTAAGTCTTGCCCAATTGACTCGTTGCTTTTGGTTAACTAAGCCAGCCCCATTCAGGCGCTATGGGGGTGGACAACCCGATCCAGCCAAGGTCAAGGAATTGACTGAGAAGCTTGCTGCAAAGCTCGACGTTTACGACCAAATTTTGTCGAAGCAGAAGTACCTTGCTGGTAATGTAAGTTCTCTCTCGACTCCGTTCACTGTGGCTTCGGCGCTGATGCATGCTTCAAATCAATAGGAGGTGACCTTGGCAGATCTCTTCCATCTTCCCTATGGAAGCTTGCTCCCTGTTGCTGGAGTCAATCTCATTCAGGAGAGGCCTAACGTTGCGAGATGGTTCAATGAGCTTACGAACCGTCCATCTTGGCAAGCCGTGAAGGATGGCGTGAAGAGTACTGCTTAGTTGAAGTCTGAAAAGAGTGAATTGTATTATAGTTGGAAATTGTGGCTCTCATTGATAACTACAGTGGGACTCTTTTTTGCTGAAACCCATAACCAACAGATGTCACTTGCCCTAAAATCTTGAGCTACTCAAGAAACCTTGATGGAGACTCTTGAATTTCCTGCCATCGGTGCTAAAAGGTAGGATCAACACACCGGTCGCTCGGGGTTTCGTCACTGCATCAAATTGGCTAGATTGAGGCTTGAACCCAGTCGAAAGATGTCGGGAGACTTCCTTTCACTCATGTTCGTCTGGTCCAAGATCCCTTACAAAATCCCGGACACCATCCTGTTTGACTTTGTCCCACTGGCTTTCTATCGCTCTGAACACATTTTTAAGGCAATTGGGTTTAAAAAAAGAGCATGTGTCTCCTCGTTTGGCTCATTTGTGGCTGGCTTCGTCAATTGTGCCGGAAGGACTGTCTGTTGGGTCTTGAGGACACCTCAACAGAAAAACTCGATTGCCCACTCACAATCTATGTAGCTACCGACATTAGACTCGGAATCGAGGATTCAGAGCATGTAGAAAGTCTTCGAGTCAGATGTTGATGCTGCTGGTGTGGTGAGCGTATAGTCAAATTCCTAGGAGTTAGACAGAGTGAACAAAAGGTGCCTGGAATTCTGAGGCCTCTTACAGTCTAGCAGGTCTCAATTTATATTGGTTGAGGTGCATCCTATGGTTTCATACATTGCTGCTTTTCACATGACTAGTCACTCATTCTCCTGATTTCGGTCGGATTCTGAGTGTGTGGAATTCAATAAGATATATTGTTCCTAACGTTCAACCTCTGATCCTTGGTATACTCGGGCAACTTTGAGACAGACCGGATAGTCCCGGTAGTATCCTCTCCATATTTCTCCAAAGGATCCCGATGCCATTGACTTAGCCTCGTAGCGAATGTCATGGTGGAGCAAACATCGAGGATGGACGACGGACATTGTACATAACTGCACCATTGCATACAGTGCGGAATGTCTCACTGAGACTGTGGAGATGAAAAGTCAATCCGGTATGCCTGAGTGCCGGGAAGTGCTTGCCACTTTCAATAAGTAAACATTTCATATGAAAGCATAGTAATCTATTCCATGACCAACGGCAGTTGGGATATCACCGAAATGCACTTAACGGCCCTCACAAGATTGAATAGTAGAAGATGGGTCTGTTGCTAATATCTCTTCCCAGAGGTGCATATAAAACTTGCCAAACACAAATATCATACCCATTCCTTTTCCCCCTTCAATCCTTCGATCTTCACCTCACCGCGAACCGACCTTCGGGTATGCCATCTATACAATATGCAGTAGCCATCAAGCTTCCAACGAACGTAAGAATACACGCAGGAGACCAACATTCACAATTCTCATTGAGTCGAGAATCAAAACCAAAGACGCGCCAGCCTGAGGGTGGGCATCCATAATATTTCCTAGAACCAAAGGGATAAAAGTAGTCGTATTTCCCGCGACCGAAATCTCAAGTGAGAAAGGAGGGAAAAGATTGATCAACCTTCGATTCTTAAAACCAAGGGAAAGATCTGCCTCACCACCTGACAGTTGCCTGGCCAATTTCTTCCTCCTCCCTTAATAGAACCATAATCAGCGCTCGAGGGAATGGCGGCCCATCTTGAAGATGCGCGTTTCGCTTCAAAATTGAGACTGACGACGCTGTAAACTCATGCTTCAGACTTTCGCGAAAACTTCGAGTCTGGGCTACGCATTTGGGGAGCTGGTGACGAACACGAGATATAAATATGACATGGAAGGTGCGGACGCCGACTCTTCCTCCAGAACCCGATCCGCCCAAGTACGGAGATCGTAAGCGCGTAACATTGTTGCGCGATTTACACATTCAATTTATTCTTCCAATAGTTTTCCAGAGGCGACGCTCCGGCATTTTGTTCCTCGTACACTTTGCTGGATAATAGACTTCCTATGTCTCAACAGCCCAGGTAAAATCAACCCATATATTCCCTAAGAAAGTCAAGCCCAGCCCTTGAGAAGCCCAGATCGTGACCGCGTATGAAGTTTTTGCAAGATTGCGGGGTGGGGATTAAAGCCTCCCAATCTCCTTCCTGTTCTCTCCGCTTGTCCTTGGCCATTCTACGCATTGTTAGCATGTTCGGAGGGGTCTCGCGCAATGTTTCGGTAACTCTGCCAACTGTCGGTCTATCACTAGGAGTGGAACTCCAACATTCTTCCATGACTTTCCATACATCGTCGGACAACTCCAGGTCCTGCTCCTGTGGTCTGCTTGGACGATGACCCCTTCATTACTCTTGATATAACAGCTGTATCGCGTGGAAATTCGTGAAAAGGAACCCGACCTGTTAAGACCTATTCATATGTACTGAGTCATTATTCCCTAAGACAGTTGCACAAGGAAAATCCACCCCATACATCACTGGAGCTACTGAGTAAACATCAGACAGACGGGTAGGTCGAGGGGCAGTACCATCCTCTAGCTCATCCATGAGCTCTGGGGCCTCCCAGCGTACTGTACCACCGGCCTGGGTCATTGTTGGCAGTGACGTCCACCGCAGAATGTCCGTATCGACAACGCAAGACAAGCCAAAATCCGCAAGACAAGCTGAACCAGCTGGTGTTATGAGGATGTTCGCCTATTCATGGTGTTTATTCATTAGAAAAGGTATCTTTATATCCAATGAATACGCACTCCTTTGAGGTCGCCATGAACAATGGAGTTCTCGTGTAAATGCTGTGAACCCGCTAAAATTTCATGTTCCTTTGCGATGATGAGGTTGAGGTAGATTGTAATGGGTTCTATACACACCAGCGCCATTCAAGGTACCTCTGTATTTTCCCTGAGATACTCGCATACATTTCCATATTGCATCCAAGGTGCGACTAAGCATACGCGTCCGAACCCTTCATCCAGTTGGTATACCCCATGGAAGGGAAGGAGATTCGGATGCTTGAGTTGGCTCCACATGAATGCCTCTTTCGTGTAACTCTGTCAAATAACAGGGTTAGTGGACATTGTCTGCTCGTCAGAGACGGCTTGAGTGCATTAAAAACAGACCTTTATGAGATGATCAACCTCAGATCCCTGATATACTCGGGCGACCTTGAGAAAGACTGGACGATTCTCGCGATACCCCCTCCATATTTCCCCAAAGGACCCCGATGCTACGGGCTTGGCATCATAGCGGATGCCTCGGAGTGCGAAGCACTGAGTATAGGCGCCGGACTTGGCACACAAGCGCATCGTAGCATACAACATAGGACGTCTCAGTTCCTCTCGAGTTTCCCGGTTGTCTAAAAGCTATCCAACTTTGAACAAGCCTGGTAGAGATTAGGAGAGTGGCCGACCTACCTTCTGCATAATATCAAGCGCGACTTGTGCCTTTTCTCCCCTCGAGTTGAGGAAAGCTTTATACGCAGGTTTATTTCCCAAGATTATGGTCACAGCTTCCCATATCTTTTCATATTCAGACTCCACTGTGACGTTAGCGGCACCGGCGATCTTGTTTCCCCCAGTCGTGGATGATGATTCGTCCTGCATGCTCGTTGTGGAAGGCGATGACCCACCAAGCTCTTCTTCCTCATCTCCTTCCCCGACCTCAAACGCCTTATCCTCACCCTCTTTGTCAGATCCCTCCTTCCTTCCTCCTCCAACTTTATCACCGGCAGAGTCGAGATCCTCCAATTTCGTAGGGACACCCTGTCCACTCGGGTACGCCTTGGTTGGGACGGGTTTCCTCTTGTACCGGTGCTCGTCATCTTTACCTTACGCCATCCATTGGCTGCAGATACTGGTATAAATGGGGATTTCACACCCCCGGCTACCAGACCACTATCGCCTTCCTGTCGTACGTCCATGTTGCTTGCGCCAGCCGAGGTTGTTGGAGGGTTGTTGACCAAAAGCGTTGTAAACGGACTCATCAACGGCAGTGTCTCCTTCCGAAGCGGTGGTGACTCTTGTGACGTCCAGAGCACATTTCCATTGCTGGGCTCGTTCGCCGCAGCCGTCATCAAAGATGCGGTAGCCCAAGGTTGCTTCAGACCCTTGTACCGATCGTCTTGGATGGCTCTTCCGTCAGAACGAAACCCCAGTCTGAGTGTCGGAGTCCTGTAGTGGAGGTGATAGGAGTGCTAAAGGAGTGGCCATGCGTTTCGTAATGGTAGTCAAAGCCTCCGTGGGTGGTACCGGCTCGAGGGGATGGTAGGGTTTTGGAGTCAATTTCGGAAGTTAAGCCAGATGCAGCATTTCGGGCTTCATCACGGCTCGCCCGGGTGAGAATCGCATTGGACATTGGTACAACGTGCCTCCTGGATTGTGTCTTGTCGTCGAAAGAGACAGTGGACTTTTTGGCCGCATGAAGGGTGGAGGAAGATGACGCAACAGGAATGGTAGAAGTGATTAACTTCTTGCAGGGGGCTTAGTAGGGGGATATGAAGTCGTCGGTTTCTTTTTCACTCCACACTGGTCGACGCAGTGGCAGCACTGGCCCGGTCATTCCCTATCGCAACCTTCATTACGTTACGCGCGTTGTGGATAGGTTTTCTCTTGCGTGGTGCACTGGGTTCCGCTAGTACTGATGATAAATACTCAATGAGCGATCCGGACCCTGCGGAATACGACGTTGGGACGCCGTCGCTCCCTTTCAGGCGTTCGGTTAGAGAGCTCCTGGTCCCAATAGAAAGGTTCCTTGACGCCGGATGACGCGATATGCGAGTCAGCGATAGTAATATCCTTTCCTTCAAATCTGCATTGAGACATTTCATCCTCACGATTGATTTCGCGGCGGAACTTGTAGACTTGGATCCTTGGTTCCCTTGACGTGTCCGGAGACCGGGATAGTCATCTAAAGCCAGTCAATGGTGAAGCGATAACCAAAACGTCACAATGACTTGCCTGGCAAATCCAAATCATAGACAGAAGACAACGGCGCGAAAGCAGGTCCTCCAGAGGAGTAAGGTCTAGAAGACATCTTTACGCCTGCTGCTCGTAGAGCAGAGCAGTCGGATGTTAGATCCAGGAGCAGGGACTCAATTCAAGTGCCTCCCGCTGTCATGACGAGTCCCAGTCCCTCGGTCCCGAGGAGCTGATTTACGCATGAGGATGGTTAGCCATTACGCACAAAGTGCGAGACACCAGTTGAATATTGCCTTCTCCCGTCTCTGTCGCCATGGTACAAGCGCGACGCCAATCCTCGAGAGGGACCGAGGAGTTCTCATGAGAAACTAGGCCGGATCCATACACGATGTCGAAGGAACCAGCCCAGATCGCCTCCTTGAGTTGCTCATCAGATATTCCTGTGGATTCTGGGGTTCCAATTAGGCTACGGATATATTGGATCGCATCCTGAAGTGGATCGTCTTCCCCTGCTGGGTCGTACAGGAGGTGATAAGTGCCAGACGAACTACCAGCTCTGTCAGGATCGTTGCGATGGGGAATATGCCCAGACCAAGCGGACATTCGTACGGGACAGGCCTTGCAACCAACCCGCGGGAATGGCGAGTTAGCGGAGGAGGGATATCGGGGCAACAAGGACTGTTCCCTACTTATTCAATGTCCTTCTCTGCAACTATGTCATAACAATCAGTGGGGCGTCTAACAAGCGTCCAATATGACAGCCCGACCGGGCGGACGGTCTGGTGTGATGCCGCACCAGATATGACTCTTGGACGTTTACCCACTCTAAGTACCATCTGCGTCGTTCGTGGCCACCGCTCCGAGCTAGCCCGTCAGTGCATCCTCCTTCCGTGTCGCTACCAGTGGCTACATGCCCAATTGATATGTGAGTTAGCCCAGGAAGGCACTGACTCGGGCCCTGAAATACGAAATTGGCGCCGTACACCGCTCACCTCATTCCAAGAATGAAGCAATATAAAATGTATCACGGCAGCCAGCTCACTCCTGTGGAACGACAAGTTAAGGTTCAACCTTCAAACACGGCCCGGTCAAGAAAATCACCCAGAGTCAAAAACTGTCAAACCCCTGATAAATGATTGTAGCATGTAAAGGAATCTGTCACTATTATCTCCTCACAAAGTACACATAAAACTTGCCATACGCATATACGTTATCCGTTCTTTTATTCCTTCAGTTCTTTCAACTTCGCTTTTCACCGACCTTCGAGTATGTCATCCCATGCGATTACGCAATAGCCATCAAACTTCCAACAAACGTAAGAATCTATGCAAGACATCAGCATTCCACAATTCGAAAACCAAAACTGAGGACGTACCAGCCGAGGGCGAACATCCACAATATCCTCCGGAACCAAAAAGATCAAAGCGTTCATCTTTCTTGCAATGGAAATTGCCAGTTTAGCTGGAATAGCAATTGGTCAGCCCTCGATTCATGGGATCGACGACGAAGTAGAAGATAGTACCATTCTGCCTCCTATCCTCATAATCCCCATTCTCGCCAACCCCGATAACAAGACTGGGGTCAACGATCCCAGGTCGAATAGCATCCTCCAAATCCAAAATGAACAATCCAGTCGTCAAGGAAGGGTCCTTGAACGAACGTATCGGCCTTGCGGTTGGTTTAGCCTTCTGCACGGTATTATTTGCCCACTTGAGAAGATCCATATCCGAAAGCGGACGACCGCCTCCTCTAGAAAGTTGCGAGAGCGTCTTCGTTATCGACATCCTACAACAAGCCCAACATCAACCCCTGCAACAAAACCTAAGGAGGAGAATCTAAACGCACCGCATAAGCTGCCAAACCAATCCCAACACCAACGTCTTCCTCCCATCCACAATATCAGCTCCTTGAATCCCCACCAGATGCATCCCATTCTGCTTCCCAAGCTCAACTGCATAGTTCGTATTCTCCACCGCCTTGAACCTCGAAAGCGTACTCTGATTCGGCGTCACACCAATATCCGCCCCCTCATCATCCTCATCCCCACCACCGCTCGCATAATTCGCCGGTCCAGCACCTTCCTTCGGCTTACTCACCCTCCGCCAAATGACAGACCCAGGTATAATTTTATCAAACGCCTGGAGAATGATCAACCCATCCTTCAAATTCTCGAACAAGTTGAACACAGCCGGTTCGACACCAAGGGAATTCAACCAAAGTGTAAATACACGCGCTTCGCGTTCGCCTTCGGCGTCAAAGTCCTCTACGACGCCGTAGTCCTTTGCTTCTTGTTCGTCGAGCGGTTCCAAACCTGGGTGTGTATTGAACAAGTTCGCGACAAAGGCAAGGTTGAGACGTGGGTTGCCTGCGACGAGTGAGGCCGGGGTGAGGTACTTCCTGCAATTGATCCTGGCCGCATTTTGTAGAACTTGTTCGGCGCGCGTGCGGAGGTCTCGTGTTTGGAGAGGTGCGAGGGAACATTCATCGGGTTTGAGTTGGTGCAAGAGGACGGTGTAGTTCTCGCCGTCACTTACGTCGCGGCTAAAGTTGTTCACCCTACCAACACAACGTTCAGTCAGCACCAGATATTAGGAGAATGCAAAGAGAGTTACACACCGACGTTGCGACCCAGCAGCTTTGAGATGGAAATTAAACCACCTCAACAAAATCTGATCCGGGGTCAACCTCAACAAATCATCAACCGTCTCTCCCTCCTCACAAAGCCTATACAGCTCCGGATGCAACTTTATATCCACCTGCGCCAACAAACCCCTTCTAATAATTTGCCAAATCAACCCGAGAATCAAATGTTCTCTTCCCTCTGCGATATCACTCGATCCGATATTCACCACTGAACACCCGATACCCTTCGCTGATGTGATAACGATATTGTTATTTTCTGTAATTTGGAACGCATTGAGCGGTTTGCGGCTCGCTGGCTTGTTGAGAACACGTATATCGATCGTGTCGGGCACAGAGTCGTTGATCAGTTTACAAAGGATCAGACCGTCTTTACAATCATCGAAGAGTTGCATCGTATCCGTTGGAATGGGGAACCGGTTTCCTATATCAGGATCGTTCTCGATGACCTACAACGCACGTTCGACGAGCCCGCATAATAGACAAAGGAACCGCAAGACATACGCCATTGATATGATTGGTAAACTCCCTCCGCTCATCTTCGTTGATAGTGTGGCTAACATTGGCATTCGAGCCCTGCACGCGCACTTTCCCAGCCTTGCTTTGGAGTGCTGTCTGTGTCTCTGTACGTAGTTTGACGTTCAACTGCAATATGAAGAAGGATCAGGGATTTATCTGATAGTGACATCATCCAAGGAGCGCACCTCTACCCAGTCCTCGAGCTCGAGTTTACCACTAGCATCGACACTAACGTGTTTGAGTGTCTCTCTAGCAAGATCGTACGACTGCCCGCTGTTCTGAAGGGCATGAAGGACGGTCGACTTATCCACCCGACCCGGGGTTTCGGTATGCAGGGCACTATAGGAAAATAAGGAGTTTTCTTGTGTACAGGAGCGAAGACACCAACTTGAATCGGTTGATAAGGTCGAACATTTCATCCCGAGAGACTTCTGGGTACTTCTTTTGGAGCTTGAGGGCTTCCATGGTGGGTGCAGTGATTGTGGTTGTGCGATTGTCTGTGATCTCCCTCATATAGTTCCTTGTGGCAGTGCTGGGTCACTGCGTAATCGCAGTCTTGCGCAGTGCTTGGTAGTCAAAAATATCAAATATCAAATTGGCAGATGAATGGATTCAGAACTGTGCTACTACGTTGTATGATGATTATAATGATCCCGATAAAACATGGAAAGGGAACAGGGCTAATAAACGGAAACTATTGCTTAGAGTCCCAAGATAAAGAAAAGAAGAAGTGCATGCAACATAGTCTATAAGGTCCCGAGTGTCCAAGCCAGTGTTGTCATCAATCGTCTGTCCATTCACGCTAGTGGTTCGTCCGGAGCATGTGGAATCCGGATAGGAATATGACAAGGAAAGATACGACGATGCCCACAAACGCTGGGTGCGCAGCCGCGGACATCATACCACTATTGCACTCTGAGCATGTCCACCCTAATTTACGCCCAATCAATCAATATCACCTTTTTCGTAGCGAAAACTCAGTAAGACTCACCGCTAGCCAGCGGGGTATATGCCTGCGGCGTATACAGCGCAAACTGCAGGCCATTGAACGGACTCATGTACCCACCCCTCCTCACCGCACCTGGACCCCTCTCATCCCAGATATTCAGAGTATAGGTTCCCTGGGCCAAGGGCATATTCGGATTATTCTGCTGGTACGAATATATATCCCACACAACCTGAGTCGCTGTTCCCGGTATAACTCCGTCCGTCGGTCCTACAGGATACGTATTGCCGTTGTCGCATACGGCAGAAACCGTGAGGTGAGTCGGGGTTACGAGGACAGAGGTCATGTTCCACCCAAACGTAATGACCTGACTTGGGGCAATCTTGTAAAAGGACGTCGCTGTCTGAGGAGGTTGTGTCATGGTGATACCGCCAGCAGCAGCGGTGGGCGGGATGAGGAGGGCGCTACTGCTGGGTGATGCTGAGCCAGACGGGGGTGGTGCTGAGACTGAGCCAGAGCTGGAGACTGCGCCAGACCCTGACGCAGAGGGACCTGGTTGGTTCTGATTCTGGCTCTGCTGAGGAGGGTTCTGGTTCTGGCTCTGCTGAGGAGGGTTCTGGTTCTGCGACATGTCTGTCGGGTTTTTGAGGAAAGGAGTGAAAGAAAACGAAGGTGGCTTGTTAAAGACGACAGCGAGGACAAGCGGCCACCCTCTCCGTGGATTGGGGTACACGTGACTTTTTCATCAGCACTAATATTAGTCTCCTGGCCACTCACATTTCTCGAGTCTCCCTGCCATGGCTCCGGGTGTACATGCTGTTACCGACCGTACTCAATGCAATTGCCTCGACGGGAACAGGCTTTCACATTTGCATTTTCCCCTGTGACTCCCATGCTGTCTGGGAATCCACCAAACATTGTTCGCCGAACGGATCTCCGGACCTAGACTATTTATTCCTGTCCTTCGAATTTAGCCATCCACCAAGTTGGGGCTGTGACGATCCAAACGACAACAAGGCGGAGCATTATCTGTAGGCCAAGTTCAAAAACACCTGCGGCACTTCGGCCCCAACACCTTTGGTCGATTCCGAGGTCCGCCAGTCCTCATAGATGAAGGTATCGCTTTCTTTTTCAACCTGATTGCCTTCAGCTTCAATGATGATAGAAATGGTCCCAGGAGGCTAGAAACGCCGCTGCACTGGTGAATTGTCCAAAGTTAGTAACGCCCCATAAGGACCAGCGATTACTAGTACTTAGCCGAAAATAATTGCGGGTGCACATTCGCCATCCCATGTATCGGCTCAGAAAATCATTCATCGTGCATATAGAGAAGAAAATCGATCTTTCTGGAATAGTCCATGATCCGACAGCAAAGTTATTGTTAGCAATTTCCGGATATTTCCAGACTGGAAGCACTTCCCCACGCAAGATACAGTAACGTAAGCATTGATTTTCTTGCAACTCTAAAAAGAAACTGGTAGAGACTTCTGAGAACAGAGGACACTCTTGCATTGGCGTAATCATAAAGCTGGAAACACCCCTAAACACCAGGTACTCAGACAGAACACTGGAGGCATGGTGTATCGGACCACTCGACACGAATCATCTACGTCTCGGCAATTTGCTACTTTTGGCCACCAATGCTTTATATCGGGCTATTTCTAGATAAGTCAAACCAGGCTCAAGACGCCGCGAGAAAAAAAAACAAAATGCTAGCTATACCCTGGACAAGGTTCGCTTTTGCGGGATCGCCACACCCATATGGCGCCTAGTAACTCGCTGCGCAAGCCACCTCTCACCACAGTGCTTCGCCAGAGTCTGGGGGAATCGAAACACGAGAATGATGCTTTACCACTAGCACATCTTTTTGGTGCAACATAAGGACTCAAAGTGCTCCATGGCTCTTGCTCCCTTCTTAATGGTAAGATAATTCTATTCCGGGTACCCAGAAATGAAAAGCACAGAACACCGATCTTACAAGTATGGTATGTGTTATATTCTGCATCGAAGCTTTTTCCGTTCTAGAACTTCAAATTCTCACCCGAGTTCACCAGTCCCAGATGAGTAGTCCGCGCCCAACCAAGTATGCCAAGTCAGAGTCAATGCCTGCTCGGACTGTCAAAGAAGCCTTTCCCCCTTCACATTCTTTGTCCTGTTGGGCGACGGGAAGATTCGGGACCAATTGCGTACTATCACGCGACGTGTCTCTCCTTCCAAGCATGACCGAGAACAATGAACATCCAGATATAGTCCATGAGAGCACATTCGACGAGTCACTTCAACCTTCCGGATTTGCTACATGGCATATTTTTAGCCGTGAATTCCCACTACCACTCATCCCAGTCGTTCCCTTAAGCACGGCCTGCTATGTCTAACTGCTGTAACTATCTCGAAACCGTTCCACTTCACCTCGCAATCCATGGATTCAGACTCCAATGACTATGACTACGGAGAAGGCTATAGCGATGACGGAGGATGGTATGATGACGGGGATGGGTACGATGAGGGCAGTGGATCTGACGACGGCGACGACGATGGATATGATGCAGGAGACTACGGAGGGGGCGATGGGAATTCAAGCCCGAGAGACGATGACTCAGAGGATAATGAGGAAGACGAAGGGGAGTATAAGGGAGACGAGGATGAAAGTGAAAGTGGGGATGAAAGTGAGCGCGAAGAGGAAGAGGAAAGTGATGAAGACAGTGGTGATGAGGGCTGGGTCTCGCATCCTGAAAATTCACGTACACCGTCCGATGAATCCTCTGGATCGTCATATTACAGTGACGATTCTACGGATACGGATGGACCATACCCCTACCCCGGCGGCCCTCCTACCAGCTCTCCTACTCACCAACCCGTCGCCGGGTCCGCCACCACAAACGGTGTCCGTACGGAACCCGCAAATGAAGAAGTATGGGGGTTAACGAAGTCAATATTGAGTGACAAGTCGGCTCATAAGGCCTTACGTCGCTCAAAAGGAGCGAAGGCGCAAGCCATGCTTGATGTCATGCAAAAGGTAGCTACCAAGCCTTATAAAGCCGTTACCCAAAACCTGACCTGCGAAAACCAGTTACTAGACAACCAGAATACCCCACAGGAGTTGAGACCAACCATACTCCATGCCCTCACGCGTCTCTGCAGGTCATCTGCTATGTATCCCCAATGTTTAGCTCTTCGGGACATCCGTTATCAGCCCCAACCCGTTGAATCAGGGTCCTTCGGAGAAGTCTGGATTGGACAATACAAGGATCAGCAAGTGTGCCTCAAAGTTTCGAGAGCATATCAGCAGAAAGATGTTACCCATATCATCAAGGTAATTCTTGTCAAAGCTAGCTTATCAAAGAACAGAGTCCAGTAATAAAATTCAACTTCAGGGTTATGGAAGAGAGGCCATCATTTGGGCTCAGCTGGAGCACCATAACCTCTTGCCCTTCTATGGAATTTATCGTCTAAATGGTAACCCTGGCCGTGTGTGCTTGGTTTCGCCATGGATGCAGAACGGGAACATAAACAAGTATCTGGAAGACAATCCGGAAATGCCCCGTATACCGCTGGTATGTGCCAATGCTGATCATGAGAACTGACACAAACGAGTTACCTTTTCCACGAAGATCCATGACGTTTTGAGAGGTCTAACGTACCTGCACAACAACACCATCATGCACGGGGATATCAAAGGAGTATGCTCATAACATTATGAACATCCACACTGATTCAAGACTCGCACATTTAGGTCAATATCTTGATCTCACAAACTGGGTCAGCTTGTCTCGCAGACTTTGGTTTATCTTCTGTTGTGGACACCAGGATCCTTCGACTGTCATCATCACGAACAGCAACCCAGCTTGTTGGCTCACTGCGATGGATGGCTCCGGAGTTCTTGGATGAGCTTGAAGATGGCAGCACCTCCAAACCTACGCCTGCAAGCGACATTTACTCAATGGCATGTTTGATGTATGAGGTACGTTGTTTTTTTGCTTTCCACATCCCGGCTCTCACTTGCCCATTAGGTTTTAACCGACCATATCCCTTTCTATGAAACACCCCGTGACGTAACCGTGATGTACAAAGTAGTCAGGGGAATCAGGCCAACCCAGCCTTCTGGAGAACTAGAGCTAGAGCTTTCAGACGAAATATGGGAAGTTATGCAAAGCTGTTGGAGTGGCACTCCCAGCGAACGACCCACAGTCGAACAACTCACTGACAAATTACACAACATTCCTCCGAATGCGGTTACTGCTAGGCGGGTGGCTCAACGCCAGAGGACAAACCAAGAAGAGCAGCCGCCAGCTCTCACGCCGCGCTCTTTCAGAAATGTGTTACGTGATCAAGAGATTGGCTTCACTGAGAATGAAGTCAATTTGCTGAAGGAGTATGCTGCCTCAGTCAGAGGTGGCGAGAATGTTGGTCAAAGTGTCGTGCCTCCAACCCAAGCTCCGGAGGTTGTACAAGCTCAAGTGGAGGGCAACAGAAACCCTGCCCCTCAGCAGTGATCAGAAGTAATGTATGCATCTCGAGTGACAAACCTCATGTATGATAATAGAGTGTAGCTATGAATAGAAGTCAATGATCTTGTGTCAAAGTATGAAAACCATTGGCAATGGATAAAATGGTCGCATGTGAAGGTGTATATGATACTCCTGGCGTTCCTGTCCGCCCTGTGTTCCAAGCTTCTTGACTGCCCGACGAACAACTGTCAGAAATGCGAATCCGTTCCGAGTCCCGATCCGAAGTCTCGGATGGTGAATAGACACTAAACATCATTCTTTTGGCTTTAGTTAGGACCCCTCTCTTCAAATAGACCTTTCACAGTGCTCGCATTTTGTCCCTCACGTCGTTTCTTTGATAACTCTTATATCCCTTTCACATTGTGTCTTTCGCGACCCTTAGTAGATAGAATATATATACAGTCTTGGTAGATAGGCTCCCTCAGCTCTCGTACGCACACGTCGAGTGACTCAGTTCTCTTTGTATTTCTTCAACAACTTCTATCAGAAGGACTAGATACACTCGTGAGCTTTGTTACTGAACTTGCTTCAATGTCCCGGGGACTCGTACAGTATATCGATACATCCGCTTCAAATTCTGGGTGGATCAGGTTAAGTATGTTCGTTGTATGCAGTTAACTTTGCCCGGCCATTGGAGCGCGATAAAGTGGAACACAGAACGGGTGGATAACTCTTCCGAGCTTTGGTCTGGATGAGTCATTCAGGGTCGGAACTCAGGAAACTGGTTGAGTGTGGAAAATGGAAAGAGACAGTAACAACCGAACAAGTAGGTTGTTGTCTATTGACAAGCCTTACGTATTATAGCAGAGCAAAAGAAAGGGCGAATGTTGGCCTTGTTCATGATTTTCCAGCTTGCGCAGGTAGACTTGAGAAATGGGAAGGAGTGCGGTTGTTTGAAAGATACGGACGACACATGAATAGTTCCAGTGGACTGGATGACTCCCGAAATGATCAATGATCGTTGAGGGTGCCAATAACGGCAGTATCTCATGGCCGACAACTGGCAGACATCTTTTTCCATAGTCGATCAGATGTGTCTGAGGATAGCACCTCTCACTTGTGGACTATTCCTATCAAGTGACGTTTATCTACGCAGACCCAGAGCGGCGAAGTCCCGACATATCATGTCCACCCAATAGCAAATTTATCAGGACGATTGGAAAAACCTGCTTCCGGAGACTGCGCCTGAACTCTCGGATGAAATCTGCGAGCTGATTCGAAAGCGTCGAAGTCGCGAAGCAAGGGCGTGACGACTCGAGTTATATATCCACTCCACGGGATTCAACCCATCACGGCTAGAAGACGATAGTTGATGAGGCTGGGAAAGAGGAACACTTTGACTTAGTCGTTCTTCAGGAATGCCAAGTGTGACAAGAATTTTAGTTGACCAGGAATGAATCAAGTCAATTACCGAAATTATGGGTCATGACCATTACATTTACCAATTATTCAGCTAACCAAAGAAAGCTCAACACCTATTACAGCTCTGGTCACACCGTCCCTCAGACTAATATTGAATCCTGGCATGTTGCTTACTGGCACCGCGTTTCATTACCTCTTGGAACATCTTTCATTCCTACATTATCACTGTCGGGTTCTCGTGTAACTCACTTCGGATCATGTTTATTGGTCCCCATGTTGTTCGCTGGCTGTTATGCTTTGGCCTTGTTGTTCGCAGCAGGCGGTAACAATACCATCTTCCGGAACGCTATTGTCTGTTAACTTCGCCCAGAGTCCGCCCACCTGACGAGGGATAAGCAAGTGATTTCAATGGAGAGATAGGACGTCTGTCCCCACCTGGCTGGATCTTCTGTAAAGACCTCGGCATGTCATCGAAGGTTGCTGCCTGTCAGGTGTTGGAACTTTCGAGCAACGAATGACACGCCGAGACAACCGTACCATGGTCAGGGCTAGATTTCTGTCATTAAATGCACACATATAATGTCGTTGAAACATGACGGTTGAAGCAATAAATGAGACTACCCCCTGGACTATCCAGGACGTATCAATGATGATCGAAACTCGGCATGTCGTACCAACACCCAAATCGACACCAACACCTTGCGGAGCCTTCATCTTGTCCAAGATGTGATCAGATGGGTGGGTAGAGGTGCACACACGTTGTTACTGTATCCCTTAGAGGGCTTGAAATCGAGTAAAAATGGATATATTTATTGACAACAACCGAGCACAAGGGGACTAAGTGTTGTCGCCTTGCCAAGTTTTCATTAGCTCTGACCACAAGACTTTGTTCCTAACATGGGATGACATAAGGAACCCGGAAAATTGGGGGGTATCCCTGATCAAATTCGGATAGAAATGAGAGGATTTTTGGAGAACCCTCCACACTTTTCTGGATAAGAATTGGTGATTTCGCCCTCAGACCTGTTGTGAGTTCTGGATAAGACCCTGATCTCCGGAGACCATCTGTTCAAATACGGATAGAGTTTCCTATGTGGGCAAGGCACCAGCTACAGAGCCGGTGGGTCAGACCAGGTCAGACCGCCCAACATTTCCTAATTTAGCGCCCGTTCCTGGAACACATTAAACAACTGACAGGAGACAATTAGACCTACAAATAATCTGAGTGTTTGGGAAAACGTTGAAAAAAAAAATCTAGATACAATGGACGGACCACCTTAGTGAGATTTGCATGCCGTAGTCATGGTTCTATACAAGAAGAGCGGCATTGGTTCAGGTCCAAATATGCATGTTGAGAGCACTCCCAATAAGGGCAAAGTTATGGTCACAGAGGATGCAGTAAAAGCCCTTGCGCCTAAAGGATTAGGACAATAGTACTCTCTTGCATTACTCCATCCTCCATTACCGTTTTTTCATTGAATCCAACGTTCCCTTACACAAACAGAACATATTTTATGCAGTGGGGGGGGCAGTAGGCGGAAAAAGACCTGGGCACCCAGACCCTGCTGCATGATCCGGATAAAACACAGGTGCCGGGGGACCCTGATGTTTTTCCGGATAAAAATCTCCAAATTTCGTGCGGCTAAAAAACCTCCCAACTCAGATAAGGGTTCCCCCCTATTTTCGGGGGTCCTATGACATAAGGTGAAAGGTTAGCCGAGCTTGCCATGTATCTGGTCATGCCGACGATTCGTGTGGTAACCCTGTGTTATTCACATTGTCAGCATGTGCACAGTATGCTCCAGACCGGGAATAGCCCCGCCCATCAGTACAAGTTTCAGCCGAACCACAAATCTAAAGACTGGCATATGGTGAACTAACAGCACTTTGATGCGAAAAATTAGGATAAAGGGTATATCCAGTCATTTACCTAGTCTGAAACGCCGGGCCCAACTGTCAAAAGGGTATAATTGCAAAAGTAACCGAAATCTGTGATAGCCTGGGTTTGCGACAGACACAGGAAGGGTGCCGCCGGGTTAGATGGGTGCCACAAGTCCGAAGAGGGTGGCTTATAGAGATTGATATACGGAGATGATACACAAGGCCAGTGCGCATCTCGAAATGCAATGCGATAACCATCATTTGGCCATTGTTTTAGGCATTATTCGGAAACTGGGAGTGTGTCAGGAGTCCGTGGCGGGTACCAGCGTGCATCAAGTATGGGATGTAGGTCCATTTTGAGTCACATACACATACCGCTATGACGAGGCGTTTGCCATGAATCAACCAGCTGTTTCGACTATATTTGACGTGTTTCCGACTGGGACGCTGCGGCACAGCTCCGGAGATTGGCACGGGCGACATTCTGGAAGTTTTTTTTGCCAGGACTCGCGCCGTGTAAGTGCTGCGCCTTGGCCGGAGTGGGTTGGGACCAGGTTCTGGAGTCGGAGTAAAGCTCGGATGGTGAGACATGCCATGACCAAAGCTGGTGTACACATTCTGTGCAGCTCTTTTAGGATCGTCTAGGGCTCCACCAGCTCTTATCACTTGCAGGGATACGCGCCATATGCTTACCGGAGAGAGTCGCTCGTCGCAGTTGTCGTGATCATCCATCGACTTTTATCACTGTCAGATATCCATGCCGTACGGTTGTTTGCATGCAGTTTTACATATCTTGTCTGCACCGGCCATCCAACGGCAGTTTTCCGTGATGACCGGGAATAGCTTGAAAATAGCGTCTTGTGCCTTCGTTGAGATGCAATGCAAATCATTGATGGGCGTGGAGTCCATGGCTTGCAGACTTGGGGAGCGGCTTTTAAGAGAGAATAAATATAAGAAATGCCATGTCAATGAGCATAGATGGCGGCCGTGTGTTAGTAGTAGCTGAATGGAGGAAAGACAATTTCCCTGAAACAGGGATTGTTTCAAGGGAGTAAATATGGAATGAGCAGACTACACGTGAGGAAACGGAATGGTGTTCCTAGCCACCCAAGTCTTGGCATATGTAGGGAAGGAAGATGAAACACTACGGAAAACATCAATCACTGTGTGGGACCGGGGCTGACTTGAAAAGAGCAGGCTGGGTGGTAAAAAATCCTTTCCTACTCTCCCCATGCAACTGTTGTTTCCTTGAATTTTCCGAGTATGTGTCGTTCGTCACCACGGAAGTGCACATGCTGATGATCAGACGTAGGCAATCAAGAACGCGTGGAATGGCACTTTCTGTGTCAGGTTTCCCAGAACCTATTCGGCCAACAGACCCAAATGCAGATCCATCATCAACAGCGTCCTCATCATCATCAACGACGCAAGTACGATCTCAAAATGGAGTCAAGAATCCTCACCGTCTTCGTGGCCGCTTCTTTGGCTCGCAGAGTGGCTTAGGCAAGTTCGAAAACTCTGTCATCCACACCCCTTTTTCCCACAGCTTGCTCGAGCCTCTCTACCCCACCGCCGACGCCGAGTCAATCTCTGTCCTCGAAGCGCTCAGAACCTCATCAACTCTCACCTCCACTGGTGCCCTTCCGGCTCCATTTCCAAGTCCACAACCCCCACAGCCCATAGCCCTCCTTCCGCCGCCGCCCGCAAATCTCATCCCTGCGTATATATATACCATGCTTGGAGACGCTGAACTTAACATGGATGCTCATCAGGAGCTCTCACAATCACTTCCCACCGCGTCTGGACCAGCTTTAACGAGAAAGAGAAGTTTTCCGCTCTCTCAGGCAGTTTTGTCTCCCCTCCCTCATCATCCACCTCCACGTAAACCCACCTCATCCCCCTGGATCCCGGTTAGCACACAGACGCGTCGTGACGCGGCGGCTTCCCTTGCCAAGTTCTCGTCCACACCTTCCATGAGGACGACCTCGGCGGAACTAGCACCCGCAGTAACACAGTCATATCCCAGCTCTCGTTTTCCATCACCCCCTTCCAGCGCACGCATATCTACATCACCATCTCGCACTAATTCCCCCACGCCAAATATACCGTCTCTTCCCACCGCCAGCGTTGCTGAGCCGGCGCCGAGTAATTCGCCGAGTGAGCCTAGCTCACCTTCAATTCCCTCCGTTAGGCCGAACATTACCATTTCCACTACCGGACTTGGGAGTGCACCGGTGCCTCCTTCGCAACCCCCTGTTCAACTGCAAACGCCTCCCCAGAAACCACCAACATCTCGAGTAATTATTCCTGCTACCCGAACCGGAAATTCAAACCCACCTCAGAGTGGCATCAATCTACGATATCAATCCATGGCAATTGTCGATCCCAGTGGCCCCACCCCACGTGAGTAAAAAATCATGGTCTTAAAAGCTGTCTCATTGACTCTTGTCGCTCTTCAAATGGATCCAGTCTCATCCTCTCGCGTGACTAAAGCCGACCTGGCCGGCGCCTCGTCCTCGACGAAGTATGCATCCTCTCAAAAGCGTGTCCATCGGCCCAAGACTAGTCCAGGTCCTCGATCAAACATGTTGGAGGCTATACCCAATTCTTGGGCATCTGCTTCGAGACCTAGTGATCTACGGCCTTCATATCCTGCCTCAAATACATCCCAGGTCCAGACCTCAGATAGACCAGCCAATGTTAGTCGGTCCCCACCGCTGCCTCGAGCGTGCCCAAATGCTGTACAGACACGTTCAAGATCTGTTGATCGAAATACGGCCAATCCTCGTGTGATCGGCCCGAGATCGCCTAGGCATGCTGGTATTCAACTTGCGCAACCGACTCCCAAGAGGGTTTCATTAGGTATGGTTATGGATACCACCAAGTTGGGTAGCCCATCGCCACCTCCGACGACTGTCCTGGGATCTTCCTTGTCAATCTCTTTGCCGAAACCCACGATTATCACATCGACAACGACGAAGGTGCTACCGATAAGGAGTTTTCCAAACTCACCGACGGCTTCACCTCCACCTCAATCTCACGTTCCTTCACTCGCACGCCTCCCAATATCGGGGTCACCGGGTTACAAACGTGAAACCTCACCCCCTCCTACATTTACTCCCTACCGTTCCTCTCCATTCATATCACCCTCTCCATTTCGTGCAAGGGTGGCTCCCTCTTCTTCGCCTCCGCCCTCGTCGCCGATACTCTCTCCATCCACCCTTTCACCCCGTTCCCCTCCTCCAAGTTCAAGTTCACCTTCCATTCCTTCGGCCTCATTATTCCCGCTGTCTCCGTCCGTTCCTTTGTCTCCTTTCTCATCTACACCACCTCCGTTACCTTCCCCGTTATTGTCGAAGCCTGAGATCGTTGTCAGAAGTCCGACCACCGCTACTACAACCACCTTCTCGCCCGTGACCTCTCCCGCGTCTGAAGATGCGGATACAAAGGACCATGACTCTGAAAAAGATGAACAAAAGTCCCGATCTAGTTCGCCTACTTCTGCACTATCCTATGCCAGTAACACCAGGCCTGCACAACCTGAAACGCGAGTGAGCGAAGGAGCAGAGAACCAGGATACCCATACTTTGCAATACCCCTACCCCTCTAAACCTAGTAATCCCAACTCAGACCTCGGCAACGCGGATACCACCGCTCCCGAACGCGAGCCTCACCCTCAACTTTATCAATGGAGTCCAGATGGCCAGTTCGACGATCAGCTCTTACGGGTCCCGATTTCACCTACATCTTCATCCTCCGACCCCGGCACAGGCGAACCTGTCCTTGAAGTATTCGTCGACAACCTCTACTATGAAGAAATCGAACGCAGTCCTTCACCCATCACTTACGCCAGACCAGGCGGTGTAGACTCTGATTCGGAATGCGATGATCTTGAGTACGGTCGACGACGGCGGCGGTTAGCTCAAAGTTTGAAACGAAGTCGTAGTCGTGCGAGTCCGGGTCGGAGTCGGGGTGGACTTGGTGTTGGAACTACCGTTGGTGTAGGGAGTAGGAGGCATAAACATGCTGGGTCTGGTGGGACTGGCCCGTCTTCGCCGATCTCGTACCACTCGGACGATTCTTCGTTGATTTATTATGGGACACGCCCGAGGAGAAGGAGGAGAGAACAGTCGAAGTCGTATAGGTATAGCTATCGATCTCCTGTATCGCCTACATCGGCCGCTGGTCCCTCGAATAATGTTGGGCGTTCGAAGGCGACTGTGGTGAGCCGGAGGAGTCCTTCGCCTATACTCTACGCACCACGTCGTTCGTTGGACTTCTTGTATGATTCGGATTCGGATGATGATGCTCAGGCTGGGGTTGGAGGAGATGGGGGAAGGTTTGTTGGCGCATGGTGGGGTGCTCGTGATTCTGCTGCTCTTGGGTTCTTGCTTACGGATGCTGGAGGGAGTCGAGGGGTAGGAGGTGGGACGGGGAAGAAGGTCAGGAGGAGGACGGCACAACCGAGGTCGTTTAGGTATGAATACTCGACTCCGCCTGATGTTCAGTCGTTTGAGGGTCGTGAAGACGAACGAGAGCATGGGGATGGGAAGGAGAGGGGTAAAGAAGAGGGGAAGGACAAGGAGAGAGGGAGGAAAAGGGAGCGCACGTTGATCCCAATGCCGCTCGTGAACTATAAAGCTTTCGAAAAAGAGAAGGAGAGGGAGAAGGAGAAGGATAAAGATAAGGAGAAGCCACGTACGAGAAAGGGAAGTCGAGGGATCTTGGACGAGTTGGCGGCTGTAGCGGTGTTGAATGCTATGGGTGGCCGCAAGGCGAGTAATACCGCTGCTTCCGGTGGGTCGAGGAGTCGCTCGCCCAAACACAAGAACAAGGAGAAGGAAAAAGAGGCTAAGGACAAGGAGAAGGAGAAAGAAAAAGAGAGGGAAGGACAGAAGGAGGAGAAGGAGAAGAAACGCAAGTGGGTATGGGATCTCAACTCGACAAAGGACAAGTCGGATCGTGCGGGCGAGTCTTCTACTTCTGGTTCTACTGTCTCGAGCTCGGCTGCTGGGATTGGGGAGGTAGGGCTTGTCAACCAGGAAGTGTTGGATATCGGTGTTAGGTACGATAGTTGGAGCGCAGAGTGGGAAGGGAGTGGAAGAGAGAGAAAGAAGAGGCACCGTCATAGTCTCGCTGGGTTGGAGTTTCGGTGATGCCTGATTTCACTTTCCTTTGGTTCGACTTGTTTCTTGTAATCCGACAACACATAACCGGAGGATCTTATCCCTGTACTAGGTCGCACGCACATATACCGCATTGTAAAACAACTCGAACTCATTGCCGATTCGGGTTTATTGTTGTACATAGCAACTACTTCGTTCTTGTTCAAGTTGTCCGATGAAGGACAGCGTCACGTCTTACTTGAACTGTTTAGAGATCAGTTACTTATTAGTAACTTATCAACTTGGATGCATCGTGATTGATCGTCCTAGATGCATTTATTTCACACACTGCCAGTGAGTATGTAAATTGGGGAAGCAGGATATCAGTCCCTTGGGCATAAACCTCCTTACCATGGATAGCATTGTGAACGACTTTCTAACCGTCCGGGAGTTCCAGACTGGCGTCATGTATAGCCGATGTATTATGACTGACGCTATATTAAAACTACCTGAACTACGTCTGGTATATACACCCCTCTCTCCTGACATACCTATACTTCTTCGTGTGGTGGGTTGGCAAATTATCGAAAGCGACTCTCTGTCGTCTCAATCCCAGCAGCCAGATCCATGAAATCACGAGCACCCAAACGAAGATATTGAACGCAATAACAAAAGCACAGGCTGGGAACATCACGCAAGGCATCGAAGTAACCGCAGGAGCAAACAGCAGCAATCCTAGACCTTGCAGGCCCTCACAAAGAAAGCGATATTGACGGAAGTGATCGTAGCGCCGACTGTATTCAATAATATTAAGCGGCTGGAGGTAAGATGAAGAATGGCAGTGTGAGAGGCGGAAGCTGCGAGTACAACGGTAATATCTGAGGCCGTTGACATGACGCAGAACAGCATGACGAGCTGGAAACTAACGCCATATGAGCTTTCGGCTATATCTCGGGCGAGAATGAGGAAACCGAGTTTTAACCCTGTGGTGAACGTGCACTGTGTAGATGCGTCACCATGGGAGGGTGGTGATGTGTTACGAGCAAGAAACTGACCAGTAGAGCGAGGGAAGTGAATTGGAGTTGCGGATCTTTGAAAGCCTGCTTTAGAAATTCATAGTCGGGCTGAAACTCTGCTGGGGCGTTAGGCACGGAAGATCGCCAGTCGGCAGTAGGCATGTCCACCTTCATAGTAATCCCCCAATATGTTTGGGAATAGCTCTTCAGCGGAGTCGGAGACCAAGATTGGATTCGCACCGTTGACGAGGAGGCTTTTCTCATCAGACACGACGTAGGTGTGAGATTGGCTGCTCGTGTAGATAGGGGGGAAGACATAATATGGCGCTATAGATGGTGAGTACTTTCTGAAGAGAAGGCAAAGCTCATATACGCCACAATTAGCACCGGGAAACGACCTGTGGCTCCGGATTTCTGGTACAGATGAAGGGATAAAGAAAGGACAGATACAGCCTTTGACAGTAGAGAACGCGGTTTGTTGACAGCGTGAAAGTATGTAAGGGCAATTAGACAAAGGTGACCCTCGCCCTTTCAACGCGCATCAGAAACGTTTGTCGTTTCATGATAGATGCTTGTTATTCAATATAGAGCGACATGGACTAAAAGGGTTTAAGGCATGCACAATATGCTTGGGTGCGGTTTCGGCGCTGGCGCTGAAGGCTGTGCAAAACCCAATTAGAAGATCTGTGATTGCTGTTTACTGAGAAGTGTAGAGATAAGTGAAGGGCACGGGAGGATGGGGAACAACATTCGAATGCTTCATCTAGCGGTATCTGTCATATATAGACCAAGAACTTGGGAAACTCTGTGATTGGACATTGATCCCTTGAGTGCCCAAAGACAGCCAGTTTGATGAACCGACTGGGAAGCACGTGGTATTGCGTACCAAGTTCCCGAATGCCTGTAGAAGGCAGTAGGCATTTTCAAGTCACCAAGCTTGGTATCTGGTGGATTAAATGTGACATTAATCCTGAATTGAGCGAGGATTGATACGTGTACATATGGTACGTTAAGTCAAGAGTGTCCTCGCTCTTTTGCCAGGTTGCCTAGCCCTGTTATGAGTTACACGACACTCTACCTAGTTCCTTCATTAAGTGGACGGACAAAATACCCCTGAAGCAACCTGAGCATTATACCAACCTAGGATATCCTCCAAAACCCAGCGGCATAGACGACGACGTCGAGCACTGCAATAAACCCATAAAGGATGAATGCGTAGAAGTGGTCGTCAAAGAGTTGGCATATCGTGTATAGAGTCGCGGGACCAAAAAGGGCCTGACCCAACCCTTGGACCCATTCGAAGACGCGAAGACAGCGACTGATGTGATCAAACTGCTCCTTATATTCCGCCATAGTTGGGCGGTCGACCGCGGGAAGATGAGAATATCTATAGGCAATGATACATGCCTGACCAGCGATGAGGACAATCGAGAGATGACAAATAGCGGTCAGAAAGCAGAGGTGCATGGTGATTTGAAACTCCTTGCTTGTCTGGTTTTGGATGAGGTTGTGTGTGAAGATGAGGAAGGCTATAACAATCATTGTGATAAAGGTTGACTAGGTGGATGATGAGACGTGATAGAAGGAACCAGATGAGAATAGGATACTGATGAGCAAGACAGATATGCCTAGATTCCTCGCAAGATTGTCGAAATCCTTCTCAATTCCAGCATATTCGGGACACTGGGACAGCCTGCTAGAAGGCAGTCTGGTAGTGGCGTCGAAGCTTGTGTGCTTCGATTTGATAAAAATTCGTGATGAATGTTTTGGGCCATGTGAAGAAGTAGGGAAAGATGACATGGCGCTTCAGAAGGGTTGGAAACGTAACACGAGTGGTGAGTGCTGGTTTCTCTGAGGAAACGACAGGAGTTTATATATCTTCATGCTAGATCTCAGCCTCCTTTCTGGGTTCGGATTTCTGATGCACGAGTCTTGCATAAGAACAATGAAATTCTGCCGAGATGTTACGAGTATCCCCAAGTGTTGCAAATGAAGAGTCAAAGCCTCGTTGCATTAGAACATGCTGGATTCAACATGTACGATTATCGAGTGTTAACATTTGACAGATGCTCCTAATTCAACACTCCATGTATCATACGACCCTGAAAGACGTCAGCATCATTCCGAGGTTGATGCCTTCCAGGTCCGTGGCAGGATCAGCGAGTCATATTCATGTCGTCCGCAGTACTTCTGCGTTGTTGCCGGCTAAAGGGACGAGTGAGTGAGCGTGAGTCGTTAGGACATTGCGGACTAAACTGAACCGGTGGCGGTGTAGCTGACATATAAACACCTGACAATCTGAGAATCTTCTGTACAACCTCATTTTCTCTCATTTTCTATTGAATCTTGCATGGCATCTGCCACCCCAGCTGGTTCTGCGTCGGCAGCTGTCTCTACAGCACCTCAACAGCAACAAACCCACAACACGAGATCAAACAGATCCCATGGGCGTCGAAAAACACGGCCTCAACGTCATGAACCTAACACTGCATCGGATTCAACGAATTCGCATCCACAACAGCCCCATCGTCTATCGATGAATTCTCAAAGTGCTGGTGGACATGCTCCGGCGAGCACTGCTCAACGGCAGCCTCCTCGTAGACCTCCCAAACCTCGACAGCCTGTGCCTGATGGCCAAATCCCTACCCAGGGCGAGGCTTCAATTGATAGTTCAACCCCTGGTCCTTCGCCTAGCAGTGGTCATAACCGCGATAGACGCGGGCCACAACGACCCCAACGACTCCGCCATGTTCCTCAGACAGGAGCCGAAGATCAAGCAGGCGCGGACGGTGCCCTGATTCAACCTGGTCGGCCTACTGGGGGCAATCGACGGAAGAGATTCGGAGGGAAGCTTACGGAAAACGAGGGTTCTTCGGGCACACCCTCTACTTCACATCCATCGGAAAAGTATCACACAAAGACCGAAACCTCTGCCGCTGACGACCTCACGTCTCGGCTAATCCGGGAGCTTAGCTTCCCTCCCTATCCCGACTGTCCCATATGCTTCTCTTCTATCCATCGCGAGCAGCCCATTTGGTCTTGTTCTCCTTCGATTACCACCATCCTGCCCCACGATGCAGAAGGGCCTCCACAATATTGTTGGACAACATTCCATCTCAAATGTATTCGATCATGGGCTTCCAAAAGTGTCAAGGACGTTGTAGATGCGTGGAGAGCCCGAGGAGAGGAAGATAGAGCGGGAGATTGGAGATGTCCAGGCTGTCAGGCAAAACGCGAAGTCATACCCAAAGTTTATTGGTATGTGTAAACTTTTTTCTGCAGGTCTTGAACTTGTACTCATTGGTTGCTCAGGTGTTTCTGCGGCTCTACCCCAGATCCCAAACCACCACGACTATCTACACCCCACTCATGTGGGGGTCCTTGTTCTCGTACTCGGGAGAGTGGATGTGGTCATCCATGTCCCCTTTCATGTCATCCCGGACCCTGTCCTCCATGTCAAGTTACAACCCGTCTAACTTGTTACTGTCCTCGTAAATCCATCATCGCTTTCCGGTGTGGAGTCGATCAGGGCAAAGGCAAGGGCAAAAATCTCTCTTGCGGGAATGTTTGTGGGCGGACGTTAGCCTGTGGTAAACACATATGTCAGAAGGTTTGTCATGAAGGTGACTGCGAAGGGTGCTCGATCCGCGAGATCGCCCGATGTTGGTGCGGAAAGACGGAGAAGGAGCTCGGGTGTGGCGAAGGAGATGCTCAGGAATGTTTTGTCGAGGGCGAGACACCTTGGATTGGTCGATTTCCTTGCGAGGGCGTCTGCGAAAGGTGTGTCAATCTGGATTCATAGATGGGGATGGCAATGCTAACTAATATTTTTCGCGTAGACCATTCGATTGTGGTGTTCACCTATGCCAGAAGAGGTGTCACCCACCATCACCCAAGCCTGCGCCTTGCCCGCGATCGCCAGTCAATGTTACACATTGTCCTTGCGGAAAATCCTCCATTGCACCAAATCTCGACTGTGACCCCTCTAAATACGCGTTCCCCGCACGCACGAGCTGTACATCGCCAATCCCGACATGTGATAACCTTTGTGACAAACCTCACGATCGCTGTGGGCACTCATGCACAGAGAAATGTCATACGGGACCCTGTCCGCCGTGTTTAGTCCAGCTCACCCGCCCATGTCGTTGCGGGGCGTCGACCAAGACCCTGCCATGCCACGACTTATACAAGGGCGATTCTGCAGAGGAAGTCGAGATTCTGTGCGATCGACCTTGTATGGCGTTACGCGCATGCGGGCGACACGAATGCAGGCGCCCCTGTTGTCCACTGGCTTCACTTGCGATGACGTCTGGAGGAAAAAAAGGGAAGAAGAGGATGGTTGAAGAACCTGCAGCTGGAGTTGGTATTGGTGAAGAGAAGGGCGGGTTGCATGAATGTGATCTTGTATGCGGAAAAATGCTTTCTTGTGCTAACCATCGGTGTGAGGAGAGGGATCACAAGGGAGCGTGCCCACCGTGTTTGCGGAGTTCGTTCGAAGAGGTAAGTGATCTTCAAAATTTCTGGTCGAAGTCGACATTGATATTTTTGGTTTAGCTGGTTTGTTCTTGCGGTCGGACAGTCTATGAACCCCCAATCCCCTGCGGGACCGTCATGCATTGTTCCTATCCTTGTCTACGTCCTCCACCCCCCTGTGGACATCCACGCATACCCCACACATGCCATGAAGACTCGGCGCCTTGCCCTCCATGCGTTCACTTGACAACAAAGCAATGCGCGTGTGGCAAGAAAATGGTATCCAATGTCCGGTGTTCTCTCGAAAGCGAGAAAGTGTCTTGTGGAACTGCTTGTGGGAAGTTACTTGGTTGTGGATTCCATCATTGCGAGAGATCGTGTCATGCGGATGATTGTGGACCGTGTACGGCGACTTGCGGAAAGTTGAGAAAATTATGGTGCGTGATTAACATAGGTTATGAACCAAATGATTCGTTAACATCCCCGTAGTTTGCCAGATCATCATCCCTGCCCCTTGCCTTGTCATGCTCCTTCTAGCTGTCCCGAAACCGAGCCATGTCCATCACTGGTCACTGTAACTTGCCCGTGCGGGCGAATCAAGCAAGCTGTTCGTTGCGGCCGCTCCTCGTCTGACCCTTCCTCCGCCTCTTCGTCTCGCCCAAGTCCGAAATGCACAAACGAGTGCGGTATCGCAAAACGCAATGCTCGACTTGCCGAAGCACTGGGTATCAACCCAACTAAGACTGCTACTGGGACGAGTTCGGCGTTAGGCGGGTACGGTGGACTGGTGAACACCGTTAGTTATAGTGATGAGGTTGCTGACTTCGCGAGGGCGAACCATAAGTTTTTACATGTGGTTGAGAAGGCGTTTGCAGATTTCGTGGCGTCGCAAAAGAGGACGCAGGTGCTGCCACATATGCCGCAGGATAGGAGGAAGTTCGTGCACGATGTGAGTAGTGTTATAACATATATGCTTTAGAGACTTGATCCTAAGTTCGTTTCAGCTCGCAACTTACTACCGGATTGACACCCAACTTGTGGACCAAGAACCTCATCGAAGTGTCCAGCTCGTTCGCCGTCTTGACACAAGAATTCCGGCTCCGCTTCTTTCCACCACCATCCAGCCACCGGCATCATCTACTCCAAACCTAGGCAAGCTAGGTGATCTGAGGAACCTGAAATCATCCTCTAATCCTGGGTCTGCGAGTTCGTCTACATCTCATCTGGCGACTTCAATCTCAGCAGCGCCCATTGGGGGTCCCGCATGGAGACCTCTGTCGACACCTTCACCGAGACCCGGCCATTCAGTTGTGAACGTGACCGGGAGTGGGAGTGGCATTACAGGGCAGGCAGGCAGGTCTGCTGTTGTTGCACCTCAACCACAAGCTGCTGCCCGTGTGCCAGGTTGGGGCAGTGCATCTGGTGCTGGTGCCTTGAGCACTTCCAGACCTCAATCGGTCGGGGTTTCCGCTATGCCAGGGTCAGCAGCCAATGATGCTTCGACTGCGACCGTATATACAACGACACCGGAGGGGCATGTGCCGGAGAATTGGGAAGATGAAGATTGAGGGGGATATGGCTGAACTGCGTTTCGTTTAGTTACCCCAGTCAGCTTTCTGTTCACCCGTCCGATTGTTATACAACCCACACGTGCCAAACGTGGTTCATGGCGCTGTCAATTATTGTTGACACTCAAGTAGAACTCCAACGATCGAGAACGAGTAAAATACATACAATTACATACAACCTTTAACAGCACTCAAATGGCCCTATAGGTTTCACCAGCCTCGGCTTTTCAAGTCTCTCTAAGTCTAAAGACAACGCCAATTTAGCTGAATGAGCTGTATCAAAACGGAAGTCGACCCACAAACTCCTTAAGCAAGTTGATATCAGCTTCGAAAAAGCCAATGTTGGAATCTTGGATGGCGGTCCTGAAGGCCCATGGTCTAAGTGCCTGGAACTCGTCTTTTCGCCGCCTCTTCTGGTCTCGAGCCATTCGCTTCATCGTCAACTGCCGCGAGGGGATCGCATGCAACTTATCAGCGACTTGATCAACCGTGGGTCGTTTAGCGCGATCGTGATCCCAACATTCTTCCATGACTGCCCAACTATCTTCTGACAGCTCTAAATGTGGTTCCGGTGGAGGTCGGCTAGGTTTGATTCCCCTCATGACCTTGGATATTACGGTTATATCACGAGGAAACTCATGATACGGAACTTCGCCAGTTAACACCTTCCAAGAGTTAATGTTACTTGGTAGAGTTGTGGGAGGGAAATGCATTTACCTCATGCATTACGGAGGCGATGGAGTAGACATCACTTGAGAAAGTAGGCCACGAGCTACCGCCGCCTTCGAGATCTTCCATGAGCTCCAGAGCCTTCCACCGTATCGTACCACCAGAACGAGTCGTGGTTTCGAGTGACGTCCACCGCAATATTTCGGCATTGTGGGGATCGGTGACCGGCTAGCGTCGGAAGGCTACCCTTTCACCTCCTCCCATACGAAGATGATAGTGGAACCCCATCGCAACGACGACGACGCTCCGCCGACTGTTCCCTTCCATCCACGGAAGGTGGCTCCTTGGCCCCTGACTGCGACGACACGAGGATCGCGGCGCTTTTCCTAACTCGAGCATCCAACACCTGGTTTATTCTATTCACGGCCTTTATTAGACAAATAGGTAGTCAAACTTTGCTATACTCCGGTAAATCATCATTCAAATCCATTTATTCCTCTTATTTCTCCGTATTCTAGCACTTTCTTCTCTAATTCAGCCCACTAGCTCTCACCATGATGATCGCGGGATTTAATTCAAGAACATCTCGCCTATCGAGGTGGTATAGTTTTTGACTTTCATGGATTGTTTCATCCTTCAGCTATTGTCTCTTGTACCTCTTTGGCCGCCAAACAGGAGTAGATCCTGGTCGCTCGTTGTGTGCCTTCCAGAGTGCTCTCATCTATGCGGCACCCATGCTGTAAGTAGAGGCTTCTCCCGCGCTTTACTGATCACGACTCTCACAACTTCTAATGAAAGCACCGCTGGAACGACCCTCTCTTTTGTCATCCAGGTATGTTGCCCAGCTTGCAGTTTCAAGAGGTTTCGGCAAGAAGGTTTACTCCATTGTATTCGCTCCGGATTTATCTTGGCATGTCCGGCCAACCAGGGCTGAAGCTATCCACGAAGTATCTTGTCAGCAGGTCCCTCTCGCGAAATGTCAATGTCACTCAGTAAATTCGCACTTTAGCTACGGCTGTGCCCTTACTTTGTCTGGTTGGCGATCGTCATCGTAGTGCTGATTGTAAGGACCAATCCGACGATACAATTCTCATGGACCTGCTAACGTGCGTGTATAGTTTGGACTGGGACATCCGACCTTTTTTGGCCGGTCGAACAGTATATACTGTAGCTCAACTTCAAGGATACTGTAAGTCTTCAACAGGTTGAAGTATGAGGGTCGAGGACGAACCGACGTTGATATTACTATTGAAACCGGCCGCGAGCGATTGCAGTCATTGTTCTTGTGGTCATTTTGGTGATCGCGTTATTACAGGGCGAGTCACCATACCATTTTCCAACCACTGAGTCCCGAAGTTATGTCATGAAGCAGCGATCATATTCCATAAAATTTCTGGGAGGGGGATCATCAGTGAGGATCACAAGGTGCTCAGCAGTACATGCTCTTCAGGGTGTTCCTCTTCGACCTTGAAGCTCTGTTGGGCCTGATGTGGGTTGTTCGGATTCTCCATACTTATTTCGAGAGGCTCATTGAACTTGTGATGATGCAGAGTTTCGATCGCCTTTCTCTTATTCGCTTGGAACACCAGTGCTGTGTCCAACTTGATAATGGCTTCCTGTGAGTCGTAGCGGCTTGTATATCTCAACGAAAATAATGGCTGAATTTGCTTCTAACGGACCCACCCTTTGTTCTGGTTACTTTTGGACTGAGTCAACGTGTAAGTGGCCCATGATTATCTACCAGCATGACCGAGACCATGCCCTACCAACAGGACATTCTGTGTGCCTGTTTTTGTCGAGAGTCCGGTTACCAGCAGAACAATCATATTCTAGGGATACCCAGCTGGCTGCATGCTTCTCCGACATGTCTTCAGAGTAACGTATTTGTATATGTATTACCCGTAAACCTTCTACATTCGTCTTAGCTTCGTGGGTGACACCTCTACTTTATGCCTTCTAATCCAGTACCTACCCAAGCAGTATTCTAATACCCGGGTACGGATATATCACAAAATCCACCACATCGACCACATGCACACAAAACATCAAAAACTACATTTTCAAGACTACCATCAAACCCCACGACGCCTAAGCCACCTCCGAGGATCTTGTGGCGAGTCGCAATACCATTTTCCAACTACTCAGTCCTGAAGTAACATTATTATGGAGTAGTAATGACAACCTGTGGGATTCCAGTAATGGAAGGAGAATCATCACCGAGAATCGGACGGTGTTGTACATGCTGTTCAGGGTGTTTCTTTTTGATCTCGGGTCTCCGCTAGGCTTGATTATGTTCCCGAGTCCATATTTATTTCAAGATGGCACACTGAAGTAAAATGCAGAATTTCGATCGCCTTCCTCTTATCCTCTTGAGGCACCAGCGTTGCATTCAACCTGATAATCGGCCTCCTGGAAGTCGCAATGACTTGTGCATCTCAACGAGAATGTTGGCTAAATTGCTTCTAACAGACCCTCCTTTCATGCTCGTTATATTTGGCCTGAGTCAATGCGTAAGTGACCCGTGGCTGTCTACCGGCATAACCGAGACTATACCTTACTCATCAGGACATTTTATGTGTCTGTTTTTGTCGAGGTCTCGCTACTAGTAGAACAACCAATATTCTAGGGATACCTAGCTAGGGCCAGGCCTCTTCTGCCCATCTTCAGTGTAGTGCGATTGTCTATACCTTGTGGTATGAATAGACCCTCTATATTAGTCGTTGTAACTACCGTTATGTCCATGAACAGTCGTTCATATTGTCCGCGGTCTATTGGACTTGTTAAATCGACACCAGCATATAACGTGGCACTGGCCTACCAGTGTTTCTTGCTGCCGTTTGATTGTTCCCTTAGTCATTCTTCCTTCAGGATTTCATCCTGCGAAGAGTGTGTATTTGCACTGGACAACTCAGTCGGGGGCAACTCAACCTTTACACCTGACAGTCATCATTGGGGTCGTAAAACCTCTCCGACGAAAGTAGCTATCCACGTTAAGCAACAAGCCAAGACTTCTTATGTACATCGGGCAATCTAGAAATATGTAGCATCGCGTATACCAAAAAATCAACCACATCAACATTCATACAAAACACCGAAATACATTTACAAGACTACCATCAAACCCCACCACGTCTAAACCACCTCCGAGCCCACCTCCGCCCCTCCCTAGCCTTACCCCCACTCTCACCCTCCACTTCATCCTCAAACTGAATCCTAATCTTTCCCCTACCAATCGAAATATCGATCCTATCCCCAATCCACTCTCCACTCCGAGCTTCATTTCCAAGTCTATTTCCGGCTCCATTTCCAGTTCCAGTTCCAGTTCCAGTTCCAGTTCCACAAACACAACCACCCGCCTTCCCCACTCCCACCCTCGCTGTTCCTACCACCGCCGCTGTTCTCGACACGACATTCAAATCATTCATATGCTCATCACTGTCATCACTCGAGCTCGTAGGTCCATGCCACCCCCTCGCATTCGAAAACACTTTCTTTTCAACCGAAATCCTCTTCACATGTCCGAGAGACCCACCCTCCGCGGCTTTCTCCATCTCCACAGAATCCTGAACCCGAGCCGGATCTCCTTGAAGAGAGGAAGGAGGGGATAATACCGGCGATGACAAAGGCGAAGTGACCAACGTAGGTGAAATAGTTGAAGGAGGAAGTGGGGATGGAGATGGAGGCGGGGAAGGCGATGTAGAAGACGAATGAAATCGTAGAGGTGAAGACGACACCGGTTGACGTTCCGACGACACACGAACACGCCCGTTCACGTTCTGGCTTTTGTGAGTGGTGAGTTTATGTGCGCTTAGGACTTTCTTGGAGAGGGTATCTGGGTCTACATCGAGGAAGCTCGGACGTACGCCGGTAGGGAATCTTTCGGCGCTTGCGGGTCTGTCGGTGTTGGACGGTTGTAGTAATGTGGCGTCTAGACTGGTCGTGGAGTCGAAGGAAAACTTTACAGGTTTACGTTTGATTTTTTGCGTCTGGGTTTGCGTGGATGGTGTAGGTGCGGTTGAAGGGCGGCGATTCGGAATGGTTGGAATTTGTGGGGGTGGTGAGGTTCCGGTGCTCAACGATCCGGCACCAGAGTTCGGGCCGTTCGGATCATGGGAGCTTCGCTGTTCAACCTCATCTCTGTCTCCCAAACTACCTCCACTATCTCTCCCACCTTCACACTTCTCACACTTCTGCTTCACCTCCGTGCCTTTACTCTTACCACCAAAGTCAAAGCCCAAACCAGCACCAACAAACACTCCCCTCGCACAACTCCCCTCCCTAAGCACAACACACCGCTCCTTTACAGCATTCGAAAACGAAATATGCGCGTCGAGGTTCCCAGCAGCGACGTAAATAGTAATAGGGCCATGGAACGACCGTGGGATGTGAAGTTGTAAGTTTGATTTGTCCAAGAGAGAAGTAGCAGATACCGGGCTAGGCGTAGGAGAAGCTGATAATATCGTGTAGAGTGAAGGCGTGGATGCGGAGAAAAAAGCGGAGGGAATAGCGGGGGAAGAGTTGTCGAAGCGAACAATATGGGTTTGTGGTTTTTTGAGCGTTGCAGGTGCAGTTCGGGGTCTGGAAGTCGGTGAAGTAGCTGGTGAGTTGATTGGGGACGAAGGGACGGAGGGAAGTGGCGGAGAGGCGGGAGGAGCCGGAGGGGCTGGAGGGTTGTAGGTGCGTGCGGTCAGGTGGATTGGGAGGCGGGGTTCTGGTGCGTGCTTGGGGAGATGTGAGACGAGTTCCAGGGTTCACGAGTAGAGTATGAAAACTTACGATGCGGGCTGAGAGTGGATGGTTCGTTGGTTTCCCTGGGGTAGATACCAATGCGAGCTCGATTGTCGTTCGATTCCCATTTCTTTTCGCTCCAAGGTTCGTGATTGGAACGAGGTGAATATCAACGTCGATCCCTCCATTCTCAACTTCCAATTTCAGATTCTTCTCTCTTTTCCCTCCCATTCCTCCGGTGAAAGTGTCACTCATCCGCATTTCACTACCGGTGTTACCGACACCACCGTAGGTCGGTTTCTGTCCTATGGCAGCTATACCTTCTTCGTCAACGTCGACATCACTGGCAAATCCGAGAGCGTCATGACCAGGGTCGGATCCGACGGGACTGTCATCGAAAGCCTTGAACAGTCCTCGGGGCAATACTAACTCAGGGTCTATGAGGAAGACGCCAGTGATGTCAGAGATCTCCTGCTGCCGGCGTTTGGCCACGCCACCAGAGAACAGTCTATGGATAAGCGAAGTACGCGTCATTGAAGTCTTTCGGGAAAGGTGAACGTGGTTAGTTGGTGGTGGGAGTGACCGAGGAGTGTGAGGGGCGTTCGGCTGGGACCTGGCTTTCGAATACGTGTTTGGAGCGTTATTGACCGGTGGGCCTTTGGAGGTTGCAGTTGTTGGGGTGCCCATCTTTGTAGAGAGGCTAGATTTGCTATCAGACGAGGAATCAGACTTTGTAACCTCAGTAAACCTAGTCAACCGTGCGGAGCTGTGTCTAGCTGCTGGAGGACCAGGAAGCTGGGGCTGGGGCTGGATACGTGGACGTGGTCTGGGCGTGGGCGTAGGCATGGGTTTTGGTTTGGCATTCACGGCATTTAGGTCCCGGCGAGCGGCATTTTCGTCCACGATGAAGTCTAGTATTCTCCGCCTAGTCGCCGTAGCGGAAGAAGCTAACTCCTGCGCAGACTGGCTGGCAGGTGGATTGGTCAAAATGGATCTGGTTGTGGACGTTGACGTAGGGAATGGAGGATCGACAATGGCAGATGAAATGGTGTTTCGCCTATTGCGCGTGGCGGGTACGGGAGGCTTGCCTGGAGCTGGAACAGGATGGGCTTGTGCATCGGCCACGTTTGACGTGCGCTGGCCGCTTGGGTTAGCCGTAGATATAGTTGATGAAATTGATGCGCGACTAGTGGTAGTTTGGGTATTTTCGTCGACGGCGTCAATTGTATTGATGGCTGTGGCACAAGACTCGGATGTAGAATTCGAGTTGGAGCTCGAACCAGCAGAGTATGTTGCCATATAGCTCTGGAATTGGGGGTTGGCGAGGCAGCACTGGCGCTGCGAGTGGATCGAACAGCTGCGCTTTCGTGGTTCATGTGCAGTGTCCGAGGCAGCAGTGCTTCTAGTCTCAACGTGGGTTTGCGAAGAGAGAGAGTCCCGGTCCATAAGAGAAAAATTGGTGAAGATGGTTAGAGAGAGGCAAAAAAGAGGGGAAACAAAGGAGAACCGGCAGGCCTGAAAGGTTGACACGTTGGGGAAGAGACCAGTGAACGCTGAGGAGACGGACTTCTTTAATGGTTGTTAGGCTTGTTCATTATGCTCAACCCCCAGAGACTTTTACGTCCAAGAAGGCGGATATTCTGCGCTTCCCTTGCACGATCCGCCGCTTCAACAGCGCAATGCCGTTGCATCCTGAGCTTTGCTATCGGCGTGGGGAAGCTTTGTGAAGGGCAGATATGTGGGCGCTTTGGACTGTATGTGCTGTCGGTAAAGCTGATCCGGGTGGCCGGGTGTGACGATGCTGTGTGACGTGTAGTTTAATCATCTGCCTTGTGTGATTTCTCTTGCTCTCTTCCATCGTGCCAATGGTCTCCCCTCCAAAACCTTGGGAGCGCAGCGGCGCCGCAGTCGCTGCCTCCCCATCGACTCCCCCGACTGCGACAACATCACCACCAGTGCCTTCAACGACCACGAGTACTCCCTCCACTCAACCTCCCCTCCCATCCACCTCTTCCCCCGCATCACCAGCATCTTCAATACCCAACGTTCCCGACCGTCCCTCCTCTTTCACATCACCAACAACAGCCATGTCTAACACAATGTCCCCATATTCCTCATACGGTACCTCACCATACTCCAGATTCGGCTCATACGGTGGTCTAGGCTCGTATGGTGGCTTCGGATCCACATACGGTGGATACGGTTACGGCGGCATGGGATCATATGGAGGGATGGGTACCTACGGTGGTATGGGGTATGGCGGTATGGGGTACGGTATGGGAGGCATGGGCATGGGCATGGGCCCAATGGCTGGTGGAATGGGTTTCGACGTCCACGGTAATCCCATCCCCACACTCACACAAACCCTCGAATCCACCACCCAACACACCTTCGCCCTTATCCACTCCATCGTCCAAACCTTCTCCGGCGTCGCCCAGATGCTCGAGAGCACCTTCATGGCCACCCACTCCTCCTTCTTCGCCATGGTAGGTGTCATCGATCAATTCAGCCAACTCCGAAATGCTCTCGGGAGTGTACTCGGTCTGTTCGGACTTGTCCGGTGGATGAAAGAGATGATCACCGGCCGACGAGGGTCTGCTGCACATATGCAACACGAGTTCAGGGATTTCGTTAATGGAAAACCCGTTTCCGGTCCTCCAGGTGTTCCCCAGGCGAATCAACCCAAAGCGAGCAAGAAACCCCTCATCTTTTTCCTGCTGGCTATTTTTGGGATACCTTATGCCATGACGAAACTCATCAAAATCTTGCAAGAGCGCGCGAGGGAGCAGCAGACTGCGGGCCTCGTTCCTGGACAGCCGCTCCCGCCGCTGGATCCATCGCAGCTCACGTTTGCGAGGGCGCTGTACCCGTTCCAGCCGAGTAATCCGACAGAGCTGGCGTTGAAGGAGAATGAGATTGTTGCGATTATGGGCAAGTTGGATTCCAGAACGGGGATGGAGGTTGATCCGAGATTGGAGGTTGAGGGGGAGTGGTGGAAGGGACGGACGAGGGAGGGTAGGGAAGGCTGGTTCCCGAAGAAGTGGGTTGAGGTCCTCGAGAGAAGGAAACCGGAAGAACCTAAGAAGGTTGATTAGATTTCGGGGCGGTTCGGTGGTTAGGAGGGCGGTGTTCGTGTGTCCATTGTTTTGCTTGTTGCACACGGTTTCCCATCTTGTATTGACTCTCTGGCTTTTCCTATTGGATCGTCGTACCTGCATTTTGATATGTATCGCAGAAGACTTGCCAGCGCCCCAGGCACAGTGGCTATGGAATTAGCACAGGCAGCAATCGACAGATGAGAACATGACGACCAACACCTTAATCGGGTTCAGCGATCAATTTCATTTACAGTGCTGACGTCCTCCCCACCTCTCTCACGACGCCCGAATTCCCTAAATCAGGGTCATATTCACACAGGGATGGATATCAGCACAGGAAGGAACAGTTAACTCATCAGCTATAATTAAGCTAACAAGTCAAGGACCCATTAGTTATAACATCCTTAACAAACCCCAATGCTCTGACACCCCCTCCTCTTCCCACCTTCTCCATTCTTTTTCTCTCTCACCTCTCAACTCGCGGGACGAGATGCATGTGAGATCCTCAATTTTTTCCTCTTCCCCAAATGCAACCGCTCATATACGTTGATAGCCATCAGCCTCAGGTTCAAACCTTCTACCAATTTACGCATTCGTCACTCTCCACCTACTCGGCGCAACAGGATTTGTACTTATCCTACTCGTCGCGGAAGTTTTGAACAGGGATAACACACGACATCATGCATGGAGAAGTTTTTGTGTGTCATGGATCGTGTTTGGATGTTCGTATGCGGTGGGTACCTGTGTGTGGTTAGCCAACTATCGTCCTGGGGCCCATCCTGTGGAGGGGGCCGACGATGGAGGCGGTAATGGTGTTGGTGTGCTTGGGGTGGAGGAGTCGTTGAGGGTGGTGTGTACGATACAGACGGCGATGATTTATGCGGCGCCGGTGTTGGTCGCGAACACGACTTTGGGGTTGATCATCCAGGTTTGGGAGTGTTTTCTTTTAAAAAGTGAATTGAAGTTGATTAGTGTGTTCGGTAGTTGACTTCGGTGATGTTGCATGGGATGGGGAGGGTCAGCAAGCAACTCCCGGCTGTTGTTCGGGTGTGTCCTACAATTGGTGCTTGCTGATGTTTGATATGGATATTGGTGTCGTCTAGGTGCTTATTGCGATTGTTCCTTGGTTCCTATGGATCATTAATATGACTGGGATCTTGATTGTAAGTGCTGAGGTAGATCTCTGTCAATTGGAACTGAGCTGAGGCTGCTCTAGTACGGATTTACGAATCCCTCGCTGGTCGAAATGAATGGCATAGGAACGTATTGTCACCTTATTCCTCCAACGATGTAAGTACACCCGATCTTCGTGCTGCAGAAAACTCATACTAGTTTTTTGTTGGTACAGGTCGAAAGTAATGGGCATCTGGCTTGCCAGTGTCGCTTCCATTATAGTGGCTATCGAAAGTATGTGCCCGCACATACTCCCCAAACCGCCACGCCACTCAATCATCGGTGTTCTCAGTCTTTCTTATGGTATTGATGTTTAAACAAGGCTTCCGTCTTGCCGGTCAATGTTATGCTTCCCGGACGGCTATGAGAATCGGAATGTTCATGGCTCAAGCTATAGTATGCATTGGGTAGGTGTTCATATACTCAAGCTGCTCTGGTAAATGCTGACCTTTCGCGGATGTTGATGTTTAATAGGGTAGCAATGATATCCATTGCAATTGTTGATAACACATACCTGATGGATATCCTGATTGCAATACGTGAGTCATTATTCTAATCGTGGTGCTGTTCCCTGCCTAAGGTTTTCTCCCCCCCTGCAACTGTATTCACAGAACCCCCTTTTGCAGCAATACTATTTGGCATGCGAACCGTACGTATAACATCTTTTGCTCTTTGCAATCTTTCTTGATGCCTCGGCTCATGATCTCATGCACCCTTCCAGAGTCTCCTATGTTGTTTTGTACACCGGAATGAAATAGAACCTGTATCACCTCTCCGGGGGCTTACGAACGACAATCGGGAGGTAGAAAGTGTGGGCAGCGTTCTGGTAATTGGGAGACCTTCGGCGGAGGTGAGATTGGAGAATACGGCGTGAGCGGTGCTTTGGAGAGCAAGCCAGCTTGTAAAAGGACTACAAATAGGTTATAGAATCAACTCGGTAATCTAATGTAAATCAGTCGTTTTTGGGAGTAATTTTTCCCCCAATTCATGGTCTTTTATTTCTATGTAAGACCTTTGGGTCTATATACTACTACTCTACTTGTATATCTAGTTGCAACATTTCAGTTTCCCTTTGGTTGTGTGGCTGCACCCTTTTGCAGTGCCTAAGTCCCTGTTACTACTATTACTATGGATCTGTAATCTAGTTAGGGGTGAATGTACTTTATCTATCAAGGCTTATGAAGTGAATATAGTACTGTTGAATGAAGTGAAGTGATACAAAAACATTGAGGGGATAGTCTAGATGTTCTGTGCTGTCTTCTTTCTTCCTCTTTTCCTCCATCTCTTTCCCTTCTCTTTCTCCTTTTTTTCCATTGATCACCCAGCCTGCCCCACACTTCTCCCATATGACACTGTCTCTTGCTTTGGGGTACACTCTGCATCTGAGAGAGTTGTGGTTGATTGTCCCTTCTTCACCTGAGTTACTGGCCATGCAGTGTGGGTCTTCTTTCAGTTTGAACCTATGCAGGTAACTGTTGAGTGGAATGTGACCAGTTCACAGTTGGGTGAGGATGAAGAGACAACAAATCTGTGTTGACCACAAGTTCTGGAATGTTGGCATGAAAAGGTCACATTGTGATGTACAGACATTGTCTGAGATTTGTAAAAGTCTTATCATATAGTATCTCATTCCTCATCATACACCTCAGTTCTCACTATATTGAGGCTGAGGTGAGTCCTCTATGACTCTGTAGTACAACTGCAGCTAACATGTATTAGTCTTTTGTATTTGGGTAGCTATTGAAATACATCAAGTTCTCACCCTATTGAGGCTGAGTCTTTTGTATTTAGTTTCTAACAGGATTATGAGCCCCAACCCATTACACTAAATCAAAGAAGTGCTGCAAGAATTCCCAGAAAATATGTCAACAGCTATGATAAATGATGTCTTGCCAAGCATGGTACCCAAGTTAGATGTCTCAGGGAGGAAATGGGTGATTTTCACATTGAGATTTCAGACAGTTGTCCAAGGGAAGGGTCTGTGGAGGCATTTTGATGGGTCAAGCCCAAGACCAGTCCTACCTGAACTCCAGCAGTGTCACTACCACCATCTACACATCCTCCTGCATTGCCTACAGCAGCAGCCACTGTTATACCTCTAACATTACCTGTCACCCCTATCCTAATAGTCACTCAGGAAATAGTCAACACATGGGACCATAATGAAAATATCATGCAATCACTACTTGCTCAGTGTTTACCAGATGTGACACTCATTATAACCACATTATATGTATAGTCAAGCAAACATGGGATGCAATTGTGAACAAATATACTTACAAAAGTTCAATTACAAAAGGCAATCTTCATCAAGCCTTTATGGTGTCCAAATGTCTAGAGAGGGGTGATGTACAATCATTCCTGAATGGACTAAGAGTGAAGAGAGTAAAGCTCACATCTATGGGAGCTGATATCAGCAATAACAACTATCAAGACACAATTGTTCAATCCATACCACATGGATTACAATATTATGCCTCAAACTTGATTTCCTCACAATGCCTGTCAAATGCAACAATCAACCCTGAAGTTCTCATAACTTACATTTGTGACAAATGGGAAAGGACTTACCCAAGGCAAGCTATTTGGGAAGGGTCAAAAGACTGTTAAGGGTGATGAATCACTAGTGGTTGAGGCAGGTGAGAAAGGAAAAGGAAAGGAGGCAGAAAAAGGGAAGAAGGATAAGGGTGGCAAGAAGGGGAAGAAAAGAGAGGTATGCTTTAACTGTAGTGAAGAAGGCTACTGGAAGAAAGATTACCTAAAGAAAAAGAAGGGCAAAGCCAAGGTATCAAAAGGTGAACAAACTAGCACAAGTGCAAACATTGCAGCAGACATGAGTGATGCCACTATGGATGAATCCCTAGTAGGGGAGAAATGTGAAGTTAATAAAGTGAGTGAAAAAATACCACTAGAATATGTCAAAGTCTTCAATTCCAGATCTTTGTGCCATATTTCTCTTTACTGTGAAACATTCAAAATGTTAAACAAATTAGCACCATGCCCATTATGCACTGCCAGCCATCAGCAATTTAATGCAGTTGTCAAGAGAAATGTAGTGCTGCAAGTACCAAACAGTAGATCAGCATCATTAATCTATTTGAAGGATGTGCTGTACTTAGCTAAGGCAAGATACATGTTAGTGTCAATTGGCTGCCTTGATGATGAAGGTTTCATGATTACTTTCCAGAATGGAAAGCATATCATTCATGGTCCAAGTGGAGATTGAGTTGCCAAAATCCTGAGGAATGAAAGGGGACTATAGAAAAGTGTCAGAGGTAGGAGGGTAGAGGCTAATGTAGTGGATAAACAAGTCCATCACTGACTTGGACACCTATCTTTATCATCTATTTGTCAACTTATCACAGATGGCCTGATTACTGGGATCAAGAGTTCAAGCCTTAGTGAAACAAAATCTATCACCTGTGACTCTTACTCTTATAGTAAAGTAATGAGGCTTTTAGTCCTAAAACTTCAGGTTAGCAAGTGAGCAAAGGTGCTGGGAGAGGAAATATATACCAACATGTGGGGACCAGCCAGAATTGCAACAAGAAAAGGGCAGCATTACTATGTCACCTTCATAGATGACTATAGTTGCTGGATTCATATCAAATTTTTGAGGAAGAAATCCAAGGTTTTTGATGCCTACAAATGATTTGAGGCATGGCTTGAGACATAATTCAGTGTATGGATCAAGATGTTATGCTCTGATAAAGGAGGCAAATATACATTGGATGAATTTCAAAACTACCTAAAGACTTGTAGAACAAAAATCAAACTTACAGTTCATGATACTCCACAATTGAATGGTGTTGCTGAACAACATAACCACATAATTGTTAAATGTGTTTGCATTCTATTGCATGCAAGCCATTTACCTCAATACTTATGGGCAGAAGCAGCTAGATACATGGTTTGGATACTGAACAGAACAGGTACTAAAGCCCTCACAAAGACAACACCATATAATCTCTTGTATGGGAAGAAGCTGGATTTGAAAGGACTCCAAGAGTGGGGAAAGGAGGTTTGGGTCCATGTTGACACTGGCAATAAGTTGGGTGGCCAACCAGTAAAGGGATGGTGGATCAGCTTCAATGCTCAAAGCAGTGGGTCACAAATTTGGTTCCCAGATTGCACCAATGTCAAGATCAAATGAAATTTTTGATTTATTGACACTAACCAAATAGATCAACTTGAGGAGGAGCACAAAGCTATTGAAAGATGCTTACTAGATGCTGACATGGTGCCCAAGTCTTTCTGCTTAATGATCTCATAACATGCACTCACCTGCAATTGTGCATCCTATAGCATTAAGCCCTCTATAAAATATGACTCATTGTACACACATGTAGGTGCAGTATGTTCATTCATTTGTACATTGGTCTGTGCACCATAAAATAGGTGTATATTCTGTATCTTAACATCACTAATAGACAGTTCAATCTTCCTCTCTCACTCTCATATGAGTATTAGCTCTCACAGCTCTACAGTCATTAAATAGTCAATGGGACAGAAAAATGATATAAGCTGCCAGAACAGCTATCTGATATATTTCAGGGTATAATAAGTAGATAATATATTAGAACTATTTGAGAGGTATATAAATTTCTGAATTAAACAGGTATTATGAAGGAGAACCAGGTATAATCTTAAAATCAGTTGAAGAAACTGTTAAATGGGATAGTCACATCACACAAGTGTGAAATTAGATCTTGATGTCCCATGGTCCCTATTTTTCTTCATCATCATCATCCTCTGCATCATCCTCTGGCATTTTTGGCTGTGGAATAGGTTTCTCAAGTGCATATTGCTTTGGCTTGGTCCACTGTGGCTTTCAGTTGTCTGACCCTGCTGTTGCCACCTCATTCTGCCACTCTGCAATGGCCTGTTGGTACTTCTCTTGGATTGTATTGTTACATTCCTTTTGAGCAGCCTCATGGTCCTTCCACTCCTTCAAAACCACTGCATGGACTCCTTGTCACTCCTTTCACTGGCACTTTTCTTCTTCTGCATGTTTCTTTGCTTTATTGTGACTGAAAACCTTGTTGTAAAAACCATCTGCATTCATCAGCTTTGGCATATCATCACCAAGTGGTTGATTTCAAGTTTGCTTCTTCTTGGTTCATATCTCCACCTCCTCTAGGTGATTTCTAACCTCCTTAACATAGATGTTTTGCAGGACACTGGTTGCTTGTATTTCAATCATTCATTCCTTTTGAAATCTATCCTGTTGATTACTTTCAATCAAAGCCTATTGCAGTTCCTCCTCCAATGCTATTTGTGGCTCTGTGTACAACAGCTTTATGTAGCATGACTAGATGGGTGAAATCATGTTTGGTTGGAAGAAGGGAGCTGGGTTGGCTGATTTCAGGGGAGATGTGAAAACCAGATGTGACATTGACATTGATGCAAGTCCTGCAATAGCTTGCCAAGTGGGGGTGGCCAGTATTCCAGCATACACATGACAAGGTATGTCATTTCCATATGTATTAGGCTCATCTTGACTCCAAGGTGGACTAGGCCCAGGCTCCATCTGTTGGTGAGCCTGACATACAAGTATTTGCTCAATCATATCTGTCATGATATGGTCAGGTGAGCCAGGGTCAATAGGGAAGGTGGTCTTTATTGACATTCATCAGCTAGGTACAAGAATAGATTCCAGGACTGTATCAGGATTGAGTAGGACAATTCCTGTAGTATGAAAGACAGAAATGATATTTTCATTTGATAATGCTTCAAGATAAGCTTTTGCATATACTGCAAGAAAGCATTTCTTGTTGACTGGATATCCCTGGTCCTGCTTGTAGTTGTCCTGGTGCTTGGTTCATGCACATTTTAGAACACTGAAGAAAACAATGTCAAGTCCCTGATAAATATGGGTTGAGTGGGAGGAGTAACACAGGATCACAATACTATGCTTTCTTGCATATGCCAAGAAGCCTTGTGTGTAATGACTGCTATGGCTATCAATAAGAAGAAGATGAGGACAAGTATCTGTCTTCTTGGCAGTTCTCTGATCAAAATCCTTGATCCACTTGATTCTGATTTCACTATCAGTATACCCCTTTCTTGAATGGCTTAAGCTAAACAGACCATGAGATAAGAACCAAATACAATAATGATTGAGCTTATGAGGCTTGTAGAGGGTTATCTTGTAACCAAGAGGTTTGATAGGTCTCTCCTCTGTAAATAACAGCTGGTGGAAGTGATTTGCCATTAGCACAGATAGTAACAATGACTGTAATATTCTTCCAATCTCCACTGCATACCACCTGAGTTACATTGGACCTTTTCTCCCCATAGACCCTTTGTTTCTGTCCAACACCTGCCTGAATACTAGTTTTGTCAACATCATAGATCAATTCTGGTGGGATCAATTTCTCTGACCCCTCCCTAAAAATAACTCCTTTTGCTAATTGAAAAAATGTCTCCTTTGTGATGGGATTGGCTCTGTGAGCATGCTGAGTATCTAAAGAATGACTCCAGCATGCCTTGAGAGTATCCCTGTGCTTCATAACAAAGTGATCCATCCATCTCATTCCTATCTTATCAAATGATGGACAATATGACTGGATAAGCTGTGTTGCATATTCCTCTAGCTATTTCTTGTCGAGCAGAAACCCTTGTCTAGCACTTGCAACAGCAAAATCAAGAAGAATTTGGACTTCTCCAGATGTAATAAGTGATTTCTCTGTGCTACTTTGATTTTTGCTCTTGACACCATTGATCTGTTGATGTAAGGATGATGGCATGAGCATGATTCTGACCCTCTCCTTCTTCCAACACTGCTCCATCATCTCTCTACAGCAAGCTGCTAAGCTCTTTGGCTTATGCTTCTCCAGTTGTGCCACATCATGATCATGTCCAGCATAGTAGAGATCTACAGCCCAACCCATGTATGTCTCTGTAGCATTAATGATGAGATGCCATTGTTTTTCTTGGGTAAGAGCCTGTTACGACCTTTGTTATGCACTCAGGTTGCAACTAAGGCAAAGGCTTGAGGATGAGCAAAGGGGAAAGAACTAGT